>JBBPDA010000039.1:11734623-11749142 GCA_037974385.1 Arnoldichthys spilopterus
TATGAAAAGACCAAAAAAAGAGACCAAAAATACACACGCACATGCGTGCGCGCACACACGAGGAGGCACTCTGAAGACACAACAGCAGTTTTGTTCATGTCCCTACTGAAATAAGAAGCCAGGCTATGCAAGGTTGTGTCTCAGGATGGAGAAGCTGGGCAGTGTTTTTTTTATTATTATTTTAACTCTAAAAAGTACAAACAGAATACATATTGTTAATGCAGCAGTCTGGAAGATGTGAAACACTGCCCATGAACTATTACAACTTGCTCACTACTGAACTGAAATGCCTTTTGTACTGCCTGTTTATGCTTGTCAATATTTTCAGAGCCTTAAAACGGGTTTTATGGAAAACAATGCAATAGTTTCCATCGTACAATTCAAAGGAACAGAATCATTTAATCTCCCAAAATGCAGCTTCAAAGCCAGACTGAAGCACTGCACTCTGCAGACCATGCTCTCTCCCCTTTCCTTACACAACTACAATGTGCGTCGCACATGTGGGAACAAATGAGTAAACAGTGCTCAGTTCAAAGCTTCAAACGTGTTTCATGGAAGATGCTGAGATAGTCTCCTCTGAGTTAATGCTGGCGGCAAGTATTGAGGGCCAGAGAAAGGTTGCTTAGCACATTCAAAGGGAAAAAGTAATACAGGTTTAAGTCCCTGTTTTCCCAGATAACCTAATTATATCTTTAAAACTATGAACCAAAATCCCTATCTAGAGGGTTGATGTCTTTGCAGACTGCTGGACAGTAAGTCTTACAATCAGACATTTCTAAGACATTTTAATGAATGGGCCCATTTGGCTGGTGGTGAAGAATACTGCTAACAGTCTATAGTGTTTAAACTCCTCATGGAAGAGCCTTCTCCCATATTTTGATGTGCTTTAAAGACCACAGGGACTTGGAAATAGAAACTAGAATAACTTCAGAATTAAACAATGTCAGAAGTAAACAAACAGGAAAGTATGGACAAGACAAGGAAAAAAGGTTATACAAGTAAGCAAAAAGAGGAATCCATAGATTACTCACATAACACACAAAAAAAAGGCCTAATCATAAATGTACAACTTTATGGCAAGGTCGACTCCTTTTTTACTTTAAAACAAAATGTCAGTTGAGAAACTTCATACACGTGCCTTTACTTTGCGTAATTCAGGACAGTTTAAAAGAAAACAAAACTTCACAAGAAAAATAAAAATTCAGGCACTGATAAGGCACCACTCTCAGTATGAGTCTTGAGAGTGAAAAGGCCACATTGAAAATTATATGTATTTTCCCAGTAACTAATATGCACAACAATCTCTTTTTGAAAACAAATATTGATACTTGATGCTGTGTCAAGTGTCCATAATGGACACGTCTGTGATCATGGAGCCACTGTCAGCATACCTATTATAAGGAATTAACACTATTATGTTACATACACCAAACCACCCATGTTATCACACAAAATAACTGATTTTTGATAGATATATTTGTGAAATGAAAAAAAATTAAAAATGAACTGAACTGGCAGTAATTTAGTGTATAGCAAATAAGAATATAATCTATATTTGAATGTACATTCAAAACCAGTTGCATAATGTGTTCCTTAGTCAAAACTGAAACAAAACTGGGCAATAGTTGCTTTATAACTGCTGTATAACTATGTCATCCCATAAGAACGTTTCAATATGAAGGGAATTGTAATTAGACAGTGGCATACTGTGTTACCCACCTTCCCTAATGAAAGGAAAGAATTTCGACTATCAATAACGTACAAAAATCACAAAAGCTTTGACATAATAGGCCTCCGATCACGCTCAAACATTAGAATCAATGTGCTCCTTCACTTCCTTTGTGACAGGAGAACTAAATGAAGCCTAAGCACAGCAAAATACTGAGTAAACGTTACATATACAAACATTGTCCACGTGTTGAGGTGGAGCATAGTTGAATAGAATGGACCTGAATTGAACGTTATGCAAACAATCTGGGGCCGTTTTGAAAAATGTATTTCACTCAATTCATCATACTTGTCCCTGCTCGCTCACTTGCACAATATACTTTCTGCACTTTAAGCTAATAGTGGTATTTTTTACATTTAAAAATCTACAATGTATATACTAACAAAAAATATATATATTTATATCCATATATATTCTTTTGTTTGCTAAAGTTGAATTTATATCCTTTATGCATGTGCGAGGTGGACATACGTACGAGGTTTCAGTCTTTTGGCAACAATCGGCGAGAGTGGGTCACTGTGTAAAAGGCAACCCTGCTCACAGGAAATGTTTTTTTTTTGTTTTGTTTTTTTTTGCCCTCAACTGAAACATTCAGCCTGGTGGTACGTATTTTTGGAAAGACAAACGAATGAGACAGAAGTGGTGGGTTTTTCCTCTTCCAGTCTGAAAGTACCCTCCTCTATAACAGTGGACAGGCCAAGGCGGAGACACCTGGCAGCTTCACTATGGGTTTAAATAGAAAAAGGAAAAGTCAAAACAAGGAAGAATGCTGAGGCCGACACACTGCAAGCTGGTGTTGGAGTGGAAGGGGAACAATTGTAGGGAATTTATTTCATAGAAACGTACCAAATACTTGCAAGTAGGTAAAATGACACCTTCAGAGTGAATTCATGAGCTGTGTGTTGACTCGGACTGGCAGAAAAGTGGCCAATGAAATGGCAAGAGCCAAGTAAGGTCTGGTGACACTTAAACATCATGAAGAGCATTTCAAGACTGAAAAATCGCAGCCTGGATGGAAAAGATTAGTTTGACAAGAGTCCGATGAGTTCAACTGGTCTGTGAGCTTTCTTCCACCACAGAACCAGGGCATGTTGGGATATGCAGTCCCCAGAAGCACCACAGGTTCTCTCCCACATTGCATGGGTTTGGTTTCACAACACATGTAAGACTGTACCTTTAAGTAGGGAATGTCAAGCTACATAAAACATTGCTCATATACAAGCAACTCCCAGGCAGATTTGTTCCACACAAGTAAGCAATTTGCTTCAGTGTCTCTTATAAAATGTAACAATTAGGCACAAATCCTTGATCAAAATCTGACATTTGTAAGTTTGTTTTCCTCTCACTCTCAGCAATGGGGTGGGACATGTCCACAATGGATACAATGTAGCTATCCCTGTGTTCCATCATTTTATGGAAGCAGAAAAATACCAAAGGAAAAAAAAAAAAAAAAAAAAAACGAACAGAGAAAGTTCTTCACATTTACGCTGGTAATCATGGTCAGGAGTGCGGTAAAACGGGCTGTGTCAGTTTTGGCAGTACTCTCTTGTGTTTCTGGATGTGTGAAGATGCACCTCTTACATTTCATTGATGATATACCTTCCACGTCAATATATGCACTTGTGTGCACATGCACATGCTCTGAAGAGAGCGAAGGAACAGATAGAAAGGCCACTTCTTCCATGAGCCAAGAAAACTTTGCTGGATCTGCAAGATAAAAATTGAAGTCAATGAGTCTGCAAACAAAAAGAAACAAAGCATTGTGCATAATGCGAAAATTAAAACTGCAAGATGAGTTGTTCTACATGGAATTAGGGTTTGAAAAACCTTTTTGTTAATCAATCTGAACATTTTACTCACCATCATATATGACTGACAGGATTGTGCCCGTCTCCTCCCAGAGCAGGGTGGCCTCCTGACAGCTGCATCTGTGATTCACCCACCACACCAGACACCTTCTCTTCTTCCCGCCGCTTCAAACAGGCCGCCTTGGGGTTCAGATTGCGCTCTGGACGTAAATGAACAAAGAAGAAAATAAAAAACCATCAATCTGTGTGAAATAAACCTCTCACAAAACACAAATGCCATGCTTGTATATGCGTGTGTTAATGTTATAAAATTAATGTGAATTTTGTAAAGCAAGTGCTGCCCTGTGGGCAAAAGCAGGTTGCCACTCCTGACCTCGCACTTGCTGCTCCAGGTTGAGGATGACATTGACAGCCTGGTGGAGGATGAGCAGCTTGGTCTGCGGTTTGTCCATGCTCAAGTGCAACTGACACATGCGACCAAGCTCTTTGAAAGCCTCATTGATGTCACGCACACGTAGTCGCTCTCGTGCGTTATTGGCCACCCTCCGCTCCTTCTCCCGCTCCATCTTTACTTCAGCTGGGAGGTCTTCATCATCTTCATCTAGACTACAGGAGAGGAAAAATTATCCATGATTAACAGAAAATTATTTTTACCATATAAATTCGGAAAATCTATCATTTATTCATAGAGAGCACAACAAGTAAAAAGGAAGTTAAGGAAATAAGCAGAAGTGGATGTCTCAATGTGTCAGATTTTTAAGGATACATAATTTTTAATGTGTCGATCCTACATCAGTATAAATAATGCAACTGATGGCATTTCAAGCAAGTATAATTCATAAATATCAAGCACAAGATAATCTGCATCAACTGTGAAAACATTCTTTCAAAACTCTCAGACATGAATTTACTAGGAGGGGTGTAGGAATAAACACAAAGAAAGAGCAGACTGCTTATTCAAGAGGCTTCCCAGCAGTACATTCTATGGCGGGAGATAAACTTACTCTTCTCCCTGGTCTGAAACACTTGAATGGGTCTGGAGGGAAAACACCTCCTTTCTGAAAACAATGTGAGAGTTGGAGAGGGGAAGGGGAGAAGACCATGAGAGGAGGCAGCATGTCTGGGATAAGCCCAGGCACTTCTAGAATGGGTTCTGCCTTTTGTGGAGGCGCAAAATACAACACATGCACAAACACTTTCTGGAAGTTTGATTTAAACTTTCTTTCTTTTTTTTTTTCTTTTTTTAAGTTTCCAGTCATGCAAAATTTGTATTTTTTTTTCTTTTTTTGTATTAAACATCTTACCAAAGTATGTTTAAGGTAAAATCAGCAGTATGCGATCATATACCTGGTTCTGGTGCGAGACACTTTGCTGTTCTTCTTGTCGTCTTCAGACTTATCTGCCACTGAAGAGTTCTCGTCCTCTTCCTTGTCTTCGCTCTTGATGTCAGTGCTGTTTGAGGCAATGCCTCCTGGCAAACCTGCAGCCAAAAACCCAATGTCAAAGCACAAACAAAGCCCAATAAAACAGCTCTGTACACATTTGAAAGCTCATTGTTTGGTCAGAACAGGCAGCTACTCACTGCTGAAACCCTCAGGTGCTCCTGCAGGCTGTGGAGTGCCTGAGGCATGGGATGTCTGTAATAGGCTGCTGCTGGGAGGAAGGCATGCAGGGTCATCATGATGACTTGCACTCTGAGGAACAAACGGGCCAAACAGAGCATGATTACAAAAACTGTCATTTATAGGTGTGTTAATATAATAAACACAGTGTAGAAAGCGTTTTTGGTCTCAGCTGGCAAAACAATTCGAGACACTGATATGAAAGTACTTTATAATATTTTGTTGTTTGCTATCTTTATGCTATGATAAAAGCTCTTTTTTCCAAAAGGTAATAATGCAGGAGTACTTAACGCTGATCTAGGAGGGCCACATTCACACACTTACTAGAGTTAGAAATTAACAGTAGAAGAATGAAGTATTTAAACAAACATTGCTGGACCGTGGCCCTCCCAGAGCAGAGTTAAGGAACATCCGATTTTACCTGCAAAGGGGAAGCATGGCTGCAGATTTTTCATTCTAATCAACACACCTGACTATAATTCTTATTTAAATCAGTTTGTCTTTAAAAAACAAACAATAAAAAGTTTGAAAAACTAGGTGTACTCTCCTATACAGACAGGCCTGGCCACCATTGCCCTTAACTAATCAAGTTTCAATTTGGAAAGTGGAAAATATTCTTAAAACATGCAATTCCCTTTGAACTTTTCATTTCCATTAAATCAACATTTTTATGCGTTTTATAAATATTATACCATATAATTCAACACACTTTGATGACACTTGGTCCTGGTTATCTAGGCTCACAGTACAGACTTACCATAGAAGGATGCCTGCTGCTCAGAGCCAGTCCAGAACTGGGGAAGCTCTGAGAGAGGCTCCCCAGTGCTCCGTTATGAAGGGTAGCGGAGACCGCACCTAGCAGGCTGTGCACTTCTGGGTGGGCCCCACCAACCGCATGGCTGCGCAGCACATGGATGGCCTCCTCCAGACGGTCCTCCATTTTGTTCTGCTGTTGAGGTAAATGTGTAGATGTTAAGCACAACTACATAAACAACTTCCCCAAATTCAATGGTTGACAAATACTGTAGCATGAGTGGAAGGAACCAAGGAATCAACTCACAAGTGCATGTAGACCACCTTCATAATTAGGTGAAAGAGCAGTCTGGCCTGTAGATCTTGACCATTGTGAAGCACCTGCAGAAAAGAACACAAATGGCAGCCAAGCATGAAACAAGTTACCCACAGTCAGCAGTACCTTCTCTTGGACAGCAGAGGGCACTCTAGAGCTTTACCAAAACTAACCACTCATTGGCAGTCTAAGCATAGATCACGAGCATCAAAGTGCAGCTCTAGTTTAGTTTTTATACACCGTTAATAGTACAGAAGAGGAAAGCCTGATCCTAATCTAGAAATGATGTTCTAAAGAATGCTGTAAATTGGTTGTATTGTTAAAATTGTACCAGACACTGCAGCACAATGGACAGAGAGAAGTGGCGTGCATGACCTACCTGCAATGCCCTGGGGGGAGCCGACTGGAGTGGAAGGTGTAGAGGGGAAGTTGTTGCTGTTGTGGTCTGATGGGTAGATCTATGATAAACATATGAATAATACACAATATGATTTTCATTATGGTAACAAAAACATGGTTCTGTGTTCATTTTCTAGGCAATGACAAGCATGAGCAATAGCCAAGAATACTTTATACTCCTCAGTGCAATTTTGTCACAGTTATTCAAAATTAACATTTAAAAATGTTCAAACTAGGAATCACAACATAAAATGAAATCAAGGTGCTTGAAAGTTTATTACATTCTTTAGATGTGTGTGTGATGATGGCAAACAAGCTGAAAAATGTTTAAAAAACCATCTCTAAAGAGTTTGGAGTCCTTTAAACCACAGTCAGACATATTACACACAAATGATGGAAGACTCTCCAGGAGAGTCTTACCAACAGATCACTCCACGAGCAAGGCTTGTAGTCTGCAAGGTTACAAAGAAACCTAGTAGAGGGTAACTTGGGTTACTAATGCAATGAAAGACATCTATCACTTGGTCTGATATTAATGTTCATGAGTCCATCAAGAAAACACGGAACAACAATGGTGTGCATGGCACGGATGAAAAGAGAAAGTCACTGCTCTCCAAAAACATTTTTGTCCATGTACATTTAGCTAAAGATTTGTTTTGTGGACAAACTAAAAGAACAGAAGTGGGTTTAAATGAGAATTGCAATGTTTAGAGGAAGAAAAGCCCTGCACTTCAGAATTGTATCTAATTTGTGAAACATGGTGGTGACTGTATGATGATTTGGGCCTGTTTGCTGCATATAGATCAAGACAGCCTGCCATCATCAATAGAACAAAGAGTTCTTAATTATACCAGCAAAATCTAAAGAAAAACGTCAGGAAATCAGATTGTGGATCATAAAACAAGACAATAACCGTAAGTTGTTCTATCAAAAAACGGTTGAATGTGAAATGAAGATGAATACCGCTCATGTTTGGAATGGCCAAGTCAAAGCCCTGACCTTAACCCAATAGTAATGTTGTGGACAGACCTGAAGCAAGCAGTTCATTTGTTTAATAATGTACTTTATCTTTTTTTTAGAACTTTAGAACTCAATGTTTTTGTCCACATTTGCAGAGAAAAATAGAGAATTCTAAAGGGTTTACAAACTTTCAACCAAAACTATACAGTTTTTAAATGTGATGTAAATTTGAAAAGAGCATAAGATTCCCTACTCACCGAGGCCAGAGCCTTTCCAATTTCATCACCCGAGCTGCCTGTAGCTGAGCCTCTACTGGCTGTAAAAGAGAACTGCTGCTTACTATTGGCCTTCTTTTCAAACACTCTCACACAATCTACATTCATCTACTACACAAAAGGAAATTGCACTTAACAATAGTGAATGCAAAAGACAAAAAAAAAATCCTTAAGCAAAATCTGATACATCCTGGGATACAACCTGCAGGAAACGATGTATGACTCAACACAGGAATGTGAAAACGGGTTAAGAGTCGTACCCATAATGCTGTCTGCTCCATTGATGGAGGATGTGTGGTTGTAAGCTCCAGAGCCCGAGTGGAATCCGTTAACATCAGCTCCATGTAGAGGGTAGTTTTGTGGAGATAGGGGCAGCGGCTGACGCTTCTACAACGAGATCATGCATCACTCGTTAGACAGAGTGAGAGGCAGCAAAGAGTTCAGAGTTACACAGCAGAGAGGGACTTACCATCCTGTCCTGTGGATTGATGGCAGTGAAGGAGCCAGGCTGGCTGATATGGGGAGAGTTGCCCAGCATGGCTGAATAGCCTGACTGGCCCAGTGGTGCAGAGGATGCCCAAGGGTCTGAGGAAGGGTGCAGGCCCTCTGTATTAGGAGGATGTAAAAATAAAAAAAATAAAAAAAGTATGAATTTTATTACAGATGTTCTTGGATGATCTGTACAGATACATTATTTAACCTAAAGCAGTTGACGTTTTACAAAAATTATAATAAATAGTTCAATGTTTTTATATATGATTTAATATATAAATAACAAAATGCAGGCACTGATTCCTCCTAAAACTGAGCATGTTATATTCCATTAACTGTGTACAGCGTCTAAAAAAGCTCCCACCTTGCATGTAGAAAGAGCCAGGGTACACAGGGCCCGCCTTGGAGCCTGGATATCCTACGCTGTCCCGAGGATACTCATCACCAGACGTAGAGGCATAAACCTGGCCCAAAATAAAAAGCATGTATTAAAGCACCAAACTGCATCTGCACTTCAAGGGAACAAACAATAAAAAGCTAAACATTAGAATCTGCACAGCTGTGCATGCTTCAGCTATTCAGCACACAGGAGAACAAAAAAAGTACCCAAAGAGTTTGTCAAGGACTTCCAGATTTATTTGGTTTATTTATTTATTTACTGTGCTAATGACGTGTGCGAGTGTTTCCGCAGTGCCCCCTCAGCTAAAGAGGCAGGGACTGGGAACGG
This sequence comes from Arnoldichthys spilopterus, assembly GCA_037974385.1. Lineage (NCBI taxonomy): Eukaryota > Metazoa > Chordata > Actinopteri > Characiformes > Lepidarchidae > Arnoldichthys > Arnoldichthys spilopterus. The sequence goes on from JBBPDA010000039.1 coordinate 11,743,705, forward strand.
AGCATGCTGGGAAAGGAGCCACAGCCGTGTTGTGGCACAGTCTGTGCATCCTCTCTCTCTCTCTCCCCCATGAGCCAAGAGCGAGAGAGGGTGGGCGCGCACAAAAGGGCACCATCTCTCAGAGCTCATCCAAATCAAGCACCCTCAGTGTCTTCTGTGCTACAGGATCAAGCAAAGCATTTTCTGCACCCATTTCATCCTTTTCTTCCACAATCGAAGTCCTTTAATAACGGAGTAGGAGGTGTCCAAGGTTGTTTTTTTGGATAATGATGTCAACGTAAATTAAAACATAGAAAAATACATAAAATGGACGAGAGCAAATATGAATGAAGTGAAAGGTATGTACAGTTTAAGCAGGGAAGTTGTGGCACATACGCAGACATACATTATGAAAAATGAACAGCAGCGGAAGTATTATACAGTAGTTATGCACAATGATTACGATCGTATCGGTATCAATTTTGGACAAATGCTCAAATTTGTCCAAAATTTCTAAATGATACTAGATGATGTGTTATACTCCAGAGGAGCAGAATGTTTAGGTGACACTGGGCTACTATACCTAAAAGGTCCTTGACAAGCATCTTCAGTGGGACTGGACAACACAGACTAGCCTTAACTCCCCACATGTAAACAAGCCACCAGTAAGCCTTGGGTGCCCATGACCCTACTGCCTATTCACCAGTTGTCCTTCCTTGGATCACTTTAGGTACATACTACTGCGTACCTGGAACACTCCACAAGTTCGACAAGTCGATGGGGCTCACACTCCAACAGTAACAGTTCACAATTTAAGACGATCACATTTACCAGATAAAAAAAGAAGAAGCCCTGATTAAACTCTACATTACTGATGAATAAACTAAATGAGTATTTTGCTATTTAAATTATAGATGGGCTGTTTGGCTTTTTAACGATGCGCTCTGAAGTATGAAGATTCTCCTGCAGAGAGAAATATTAGCAATTTAGCTCTTAAAGCGGCCAAAAGAAAGTTGGGATCAGCTGTTTTCTTAGATATGGACACGAGTCCGACAGGAATTCTGCTTACTTAGATAGCAGGGATGATAAGGAGATTCAAAATGCAAATATTTCTCTCTCTTTGTTTAGCCGTGTTTAGTTTAAACTGTACACTTGCTTCATTTAAAGCTGAATAAACAACTGGTGAGAAAGAGGCGAACATCCAGACGAGTGAGTGGGGACATGTTCAGCTTCCTTACACTGGAAAACCAGAGTCAAACAGATGGACTTGTGTTTTACTATTTTCGTTTGTGTAAGTGTTGATGGGCAGGCTCACCAAACTGTAGCTTCCTGATGTGTGGAGCCATTAATTTTAGTTATACGGCCACAGCACAGTGATTTTCAAACCCGAGCAGGTGTAATTGTCAAAAACAAGGTTAGTTGTTGCAGTCAGTTTTCTGTTTTCATTCGTCTTTATTTCTGGGGATTTTTACTATGTTTTTATAATGTTAAAATCACAGGGTCTTTGGAGTTTTCATATTAAAGAGGTTGGACACCTTTAAAACTAAATGATCATGTATTTGTAATTTTCCTTGTTTTCTAGAATTCTCTCTTTAAATCTGTAATAAATACGGCTGTAAATAATGACTGATAAGTGTCAGGGATCCAAAAAAAAAATGCTCCAGAATTATTTTAATCATATTTTAATTATTTTAATCATTTTAATCTAAATGATTACAGTAAACAAACTGATTACTTGAATAATTGTCCGAATAGCTGGTAGATTTCTTGTATACCAATATAAAAGTGACAGACATGCAGGTGTATATATCTATTTATTTCCGTCTATTCTCAAATGTCTATTCTCCAGTGCTGGGACTGCAATTTAAATGTGATCTTCGATAACCTATGCTCTAGGATTTGTCCCACCACAAGAACACCAGCAGATTCTTTTTTTTAGGCTCGACAATAAAATGCTGAATGCCAAACAGAAGCTCTGCATTATTATATTTAATTTCCTCACTTAATACGTGTTAAGACAAGGTTGTGGATATGATTAATTAGAATATAATTTTAACTACAGACGTTGTATGAAAATTGCATTTAAAAATTACAATCATGATGTTAAAGCTATTTTACCATTTAACCCTAAATAGTGAACGACTGAGAAGTCAAATAAGCTTCCCGCAAATGCTGAAGAAGCCAAAAGCTGAAGAGCTGACCATTTCAGCTTTATTCTTGTGCTCGTGATGCTTCATTGTATTTTTGCAGGACGCCAAATACAAGCAACCGCATGCCACCACACGCAAACAATCATGCTCCAACATGACAGGCCATACACTCTTGCCATGTATGACTGTGTATAAAACTGAACACGTGTATGTGTGTACTGGGGGTCGTCTGAAGCCCAGCGGAGAACTGACAAATCCAGCAAACTGATATTTCTCTTTTTCCTGTAATTTGATTTAACAGAGAGAAGTGGGAAGGGAATGGAGAGATGCACTTCTAATTACAGAGCCATCTGCCTGCTCCTGGAGCCAGTCCAACTCCACAGGCAGCTGGGCTGAAGAGAGGAGAGGGTGGAGGGAGAGAGGGAGGGAAGGGGGAGAGAAGCGGGGGGGGGTTGGCGAGAAGCAGGGAGAGGGGAGAGGTCTTGCTGAAGGAGGGGGAAAAAAAGTGGAGAAAAATAGACTGGCTCGATCACGTGGAAGCCAGAGAAAAAGAGGTTGCAAAAAGACAAATGAGACACTTCCTTTGCTCCCCCCAAAAAACTTCAAAAAGACAGATTGTTCTCAGAGCTTAAAAAAGGATTTTTGTTTGTTTGCGTGTTTGTTTGTGTTTAAAATATAAAAAAAAAAAAAAAAAAAAAAAAAAAAAAAAAAACTTACAAGGACAGGAAAGAAAAGGAACATGTGTACACAACAAAGGAAGAACAAACCTACAGAAGACAAAGGAGTCGAACACATCAAAAAGATCAACAAATCACCTTGAAAAAGGCCGGATATCTAGAACTCCTTTCTCGCAGTAGGAGATTTGCAAGCATATTTTTAAAACTGGTGGAAAGCTTTACATAAAGGCCATTAAAAAGGCCAAATGAACTGCTGCAGTCATATACATGACACATACTCGAAAAGTCCAAATGTCCAGACCACTTACTACAGCACTGCTACTTAGAGCTTTAGCCATTCGGTGCAGGGTATTAAAGCACTAGTGGGATGGGGGATGGTTTTAGCTACAGGAAGTTACCTAGCAGACCCAGCCCAAGCAGAGCAGGGCCTCCGAAAGGGAAGGGGGGGGGGAGCTCAGGATCATCAGCAGCTATTAATCTGAGCTCAGACAGGTTAGAGAGGGAGGGGGTAGAAGAAAAAGAAAAAAAGAAAGGAAGGAAAGAAAGAAAGGAAGAAAAATGGGGTGCAGAAGGTGGACTTGCAACTAGTAGCAACACCGAGAGAAAGACATTGTCGTGTGGTCAGGCATAGGTCAAGAGAAAAATGTTGCATGGGTGGGGGAGGGGGTGTGTGTCTGGAGGACACGTGGGGAGTTTTTTTGCCTTTAAACTATGACACAATGGGCAAAATTATGACCGAAATGTGAAAATGTTCCCAACCTGATCTAGTTCTGGCCCTTACAACAAGAGAATCTCGTCATCCGAGTTTACACGGCTTCCTGTTTGTGCACCATATCGTTATGTTGATTTTAACAAGGAGCCTTGATTGTTTAACATGTTTTGCTGCTGGAGTGAAAAACAGACCTGTTTAAATATGTTGCTTCACAACAAGGGTATTTTCCACCTGCCTGCCAAAAGGCATTTATTCTACCGCATACGCCAAAACTGATGGGAATCTGGAAATTTTACAAAGCCTTTGTATGTACAAATTGCTGAATTTTTTTCAGAATTTTGACTTTCCCCTGGTAGGCCTATGCATGCGTTAGTCTTACAAAACATTAGAGCTGGCCATCAGTTCTCACTCACCTATTTCTTTCTCCCCCCAAGAGGCACAAAACACTGGCTGTAGCAATACTTTGTCACACAGCACTTGGCTGTGGACCTGAGGTTTTGTTCAACAGTTGAAGTGCATGACTCCTGTCACAAAACTACTGATGCTTAACATGCTCAGTGAGAGTTGGTGGTTTCAAAGAAGTGGCCCACAGGGTCATACTTACAGAGGACGGGAGTCCTGGAGGCTTACGTATCTTTTTTGGCTGGGTGTCTGGAACAGAAAAGGTCACAAAACCTGTCAGCTGGAATTATACACACACAACTACACTGCCCTGCACCAAAATTTTGGAGACACCTTTGTATACGTCTCTGTATTAACATTTGGAAACGCGAAGGTGTTCCCAAATTTACCACAGCTTATGTGCGTATCTGTACGTTCACAGCACTGCTGCAGTGAAGTCCGTCTTACCGATGTTTCCATCCGGAGGGCGTCTGCGTGGGTTGTTGGTATATGAGGGGTAAAACTGAGAGCCAGACTTCAGCCCTGAGGGAGACATGGCGTCCGCACTGGCCATCACAATTTCGGAGGGTAAAAACCCTGACTACATGGACAGAAAGGGGTAGAAATGGTGCTTTATAGGTCAACCATGTAGAAAACAAGTTGAAGATCTGACTCAGAAAATTGCAATGCTTTATCTTACCTGGGTACCAAACGAAGAATAAGGTCCCCTTTCATTCTTCCCTGTAAAGAAACAGTATTTATACGTTAACCAGACATATTTTGTCAGTGTCTCTAACTGCATAAAGGTGAAAAAGGTCATTAAAGCAGTGAATTGTCACTTCCAGAACCAAATATTGTAGCTTTATTATTTTTTTTCATTTTATATAAACTGACACCTTTAAATCAGTGTTGAAATTTCATAATGAATGGACCAATGAAAATGTCACATTTTTGAAGGGATGAGAATATAATGTTGAAACTCAATCTCAACTCAAATCCACTTCCAATGAAAGTCAGTGTGAAAGTGCTAAAGCCACTGCACATAGCTTTCTACTATGAGTGAGTTTCATGTGAACAGGTTTCGGTTTGTGCCAAAATTACTCTCTGCGATAAGCGACTGAATGATACAGATGCAGCAAAAATACAATGACCTGAAAACCAATGGAGCACATTTCTTTAACATGGGCTTGGATATGTTTCAGTGCTGAACAGGCGAAGCTTTGCAATGTTTTCAGTCACAGTAACCTGCTTCACATACAGAAATGAGCGGCAGTTTTATGACTCATTCTGCTGCGATAACAAGTTATGAAGCAAATTCCTTATTCAACAAAACAGAATAAAATGGTGAGGAAAAAGCAATACAACTGGATGGAGGTTGAGTGTGAGCCCTTCCCCCTAAAGCTGGAGCAGTGCTCAGCTACAAAGAGCCACTGTTGGTCTAAACCCAAGGGAGAGTTTCTGCCTCAGTGGCATTAGCATCACCGGAACAGACGACGACGACAACACACACACACACACACACACACACACACACACACA
>JBBPDA010000039.1:11750551-11779650 GCA_037974385.1 Arnoldichthys spilopterus
ACACACACACACACACACACACACACACACACACACACACACACACACACACACACACACACACACACACACGAGGGAGGAAGTAAAACCCACCGCCGATCCCTGAGCTGAGGAATGGGGAAGATAGTCCATCATGCTCGCTGTAGTGTGAGCCTTCAACATAACTCTGGAGGCCAAAACACAAAATATTCACACCTGCTCCTCAATAAATTGTATTTAGAATGAATCTAGAATTTAGTCAAGGTATAATAGACAACTATGTTCATGCACATGGAATTTGTTTTCAGTTATACAGCATCTCACAATGCACAACAGCTGACAAAATTTACAATATGACTATTTATGAAGAGCCCCTTTATTTTCACAAGAGGCTCTGAAAGGAGGTTCTGTCTCGAGCTCAGACGTACCCGTTCCTGGTTGAATGAAGGGCTGCCCTGCTCTCCAGCAGCCCAAGGACTGGAACTGCTGCGCTCATCCAAAGCTGCAACGCAAAGAAAACCAAGACAGAGAGACGGTAAAGAGAAGCTCAGCGATTCAAGACAGGGGGGAAAAAAAAAACAAGTTCCTTCTGTTTATTCACATGGGCTTCTTTTGACATTTGGTTCACAGAGCTCCGATTACAGGAGCTGTAGCCTCAAAAGGCCAACGCAATGGATCTCATCCCAAGGCATCACACCGCACTAATAACCCATGCCTTTCAGCAAGTCTCAACACCCATATCCATAAAAAGACTGTTCGTTCATTAGAATCTCATTAGAATGAAGAAATTATGGAAAAGGGGAGAAAGAAACACAACAGATCAAAGAATGACTGTAATAGCATTAACATGGGATTGGCAAAGCATCTAATAGGGAGAAAAGAAAGAGGTTCCAGTACTTAATATGGACAGCTATGCCATGCTTTCAGTCACTGAAACCTGCATCACATATAGAAGGGTGTGAAATGCTTCTATACACCCAACGTATCTATTTCCAAAAGCACGATGAGAGAATTTTAAAAGTACACAGAGCAGAAATTTCCTCTAAGCCTCTCCTTTCTCTCCCTGTCTTATGCCTTAATGCTCGCAAAGCTCTCCAGAGACACACAGCTTAATTGCATGCTGATTTGCATAATTGTGCATATTAATGTAGTTGCTTTATGAATATTCATATTCTCCTTTTGATTTTTTTTTTTTGAAGGTCTAATTAAAAATGTGTGAGGGAAGAGGGGGTCTCGGCAAGCGCGGCGGCTGAAGGCTGAGCATGAGTGATGAAGCTAACAAAGCAGTGCAAATAGTGACATCCACGCTGACAGCCGTGATCTATGGAGCCTACGCAGGCAGCATGGCAAATGAAGCGGGCACCGATCAGCCTTGTGAAAGAATCCGGCATACAAAATCATTTTAGGTTGAAGGAACGGAAAGTCAGATTTAGGGGGAGTATGAAACAACAGGGATGGCTTAAGTAGGTTGAGCATCACAGGGGGTTGAATTTAGGCTTTCACTGGCAGCTATGGCAGATCTTCAGAAGCTCCACGAGTTCAAGAGTGCTGGTCTATAAAGAATCTCGGAATTCTTCAATACTTTATACAAGGCTTCATGAGAACGTAATGTTAAAAATAATTTGTTTAATTGCAGGGTATAGATAGAGGTCAAACACAATAGTATAAAGATAAAGTATGAGGTTTTGATAACCAGATAAATGCTATGTGTGGATCTTTTGAGTTTTTTTCCAATTTTATCCCAAGTGTAGTCAATGCAAATTTTCCCCACACATTAATCAAACAATGCAACTCCTAGAAGGTGAAGGCTAGCACGTGCGCCTTCCCTTCTACCCGTGTTGGGTAGCGTTGCGCCAAGTGATTTGTTTCTTGGTTACAGATGCCTGTGGGATCGGAAGGGACCAAGCTCACAGCCTCTGAAAGATGGGGAAAACCCTTAGGTAGTAGCACCACTTGGAAGCCCAAAAGTGAAGCATTTTTTAATCAGTAATGTGACCGTCAAAGCCTGACCTGCATTACTCTCACCAAAATCATTTACATTTATCAATTAACATGAACGCCCAGACTATGCTTTCATTCTTTACATTTTGTAGGCGAGCGTGTTCTGTAATCTGATCCAGAATCTGAAGCTAAAGTCCTGGTTTTATTTCATTAACACATGCAGCAGTCGCTGATGTGAGTCACACCGGAGAGCTGTCACAGAGAAAACGCCATCAGTAACAGTATTTTTCACACTTAATTACAGTTTAATGTTTAGTCTTTTGTTGAGGTATTTTTCCACACAGATTCTGTTTTTTCTCTTCTGGATTTAACACAGTTAAACCTTTGTATGAAGATGATGCAGAAGAAGAAAAAAAAGTGAATACAGCAGGTAACAATGACCTCAAAGTTAGCCATTTTTTTAGCCACTGCTAAGAAGCTGCTGAGAATAGCCTAAGGAATTTACAGACTCACAGGAGCTCTCCTCACAATCAGTGGAGTACGGCTCTGAGGCATCCAATGGCTCTGATGTGGAGAACGTTTGTCTTTTGTTTTCATGTTTTTTTGCACTCACTGTGAAAATGCGAGGGCTTTGTTGCCTCCTTTTGGTGCAAATATAAATTGACCTATACATGCATAATACGGATCTACCCATGTAAAATACCTATAGCTTTAATTCATGAAAAACTACATTTTGAGCTGATTTATCAGTTTTTCAAAACTGTAACCCTGTAACTGATAGAATCTCAACACACATATCGTTAAAACTAGAGTGTTCATTTAGATCCTAAAGTTTCCAGAGAGAACCAGTATTGAAAAAAGGTCAGCACTGTGATCATGATGAATGAAGAGGACCTCTTTCCTTAAACTGCAAATTACAAGGAATTATACATTTGTCCCAAAATCAGTAAGCATATAATAGTGGCAAAAGAAACACACTTTAAAAAGCTGAAATAAAACATAAAATTAAACTGTGAAACCTGTAGACTGTGACTGTACACCATCACAGACCTGTACAACTAAAACTTACATTAATTCTGGCAGTGTGTTACAAAAACTCCACAATTCAGTTCACAATGAGCGTGGATTATCCAGGGTTAGCGTTACGCAGGCTAAACTTCAGCCATAAGCCTTTTTCAAAAATAGTGTTCCGTTAATAATCTTGTCTAACCATCCACACAATTTTACTGAGTGGTTATCATGACTTGACAAAACCTGTAAATCTGTTCTGGTAAGATCCCCTGATACCACTTATTAAGATTAAAACTGCAACCGAAGCAATCAAAATATGTTACATTCAATTTGGAGAAAAAAAGCAAAAAACTGAATCACCCGGCATCCACAGGATGCCCTGAACTTGGGCAAAGCGAAGCATAAAACCTGCAAACATATTTTCATCGTTAGGCTGCAAAGATTCATATGTGGGCCCACACTTTAGTTTCTCACTCTTATAACCATGTTACGTAACATTAGTAACTATAATTAGAATAATGTGCAGTAGTGTCTTCAGAAGTATTAAAAATAAGTAAAAAGGTAGTCCTGCAGTTTGAGGGGTGAAGACGTGTGAGCGTGGAAGGGTGTGTTAGGGTGTGAGAAAGAGGGAAATGGGCTCTGTCCTGTCTTAATGTTGGCCTCAGCGGGTGACGAGACAGGCAGCTGCGGAGGTGAGCAAGAGGACGCCTGACCGAGCCCCCTCGGGGTGACGCTCTCCCGCAAAGACAGCTCTCCACCAACATACTGTGGAGGGGGAGCACGGGTTTAATGCAATTAGCACCCTTCCGAGCACTTTTGTCCTGACGAACAGATGCAAACTGGAAGGCCACTGCTTCTTCCGAGAGGTTCTTCATTTCTGAAGACAACAACTCTACAAACCAACACTTTCCAACAAACCCAAACATTGGGCTGGTGGACTCTAGCTATGTGTGACTGTTGGAAGGGTCTAGAACATACTTCCATACTCGCGCCATTCTGATTCCATCTTCTCTACTCACACCGTACCGGAACCTTCTTCCCTACTCGCGCCATTCCGGAACCTTCTTCCCTACTCGCGCAATTCAGGAACCTTCTTCCTTGCTGTGGCCATACTGGAATATTCTTCCCTACTGCCGCCATTCTGGAATATTCTTCCCTACTGCCGCCATTCTGGAATATTAATTCATACTAACATTGTTCATGAACCTTATGCTGTTCTAAAACATTCTTCCCTACATGAATGTTATTTCCTACTCACACTGTTGTACAATGTACCCCCCCCCAATAAAAACTTACAGACCAACTTTAAATCATCTCCACAGAACGATGTTCATATAATTCCAGAGCTTACAGTGAGAACCGGTGGTCAACCAATGCCAAGGGCCAGAAAACACCATATTAAGAGAGAGCTGCTTTTAAAACATATACAGAAATCTTGCTGTCATGAGACAGTCACACTGGGTGCAGTGTTGGCCATTTTCTTCTACATTTATAACTGTTTTTAATGCAGCATCTTCTAAGCTTTTTACAAAGTGGGCCACCTGTTTATCTCCTCTTATTGACCCTGAACATATTCATTAGGCTGGGTCACCTTGGCATCAGTAGGTAGCTCTCACAAGAAGACCTCAAACTGGGAGATTAGTTGGTCGCTGTTAAATAACTGCCATTTAAGAGAGCCCCAAACTGAGAAATATGCCACCAATCTATCGGAGAGTGTCCTTTACTATCTTAATGCTGGGCTGCTGGGGAGCTTCAGAGATGGTAGGGGGCATGGAGGAGGCTTTGTTTCAGAGTAGAGCCGTTTCCTGTGAGCTGGTGGGGGGAGAAAGTGTTCTGTTGTTCAGGGGGAGGAGTGTTTTATGCAGTGGGGTGGGGGAATCGTTTGGTGACCATAAGTCCTTCATTTAACCCTTTGTTCTCGGATTGTTCTCATTCAGGGAGATGTTTGGCGTGTCGATGGGGAGAAAAGCACACAGGCCTGAGAAAGTCTGAGAGAAATGCAAGGGCATCACAAGGTTTTAGCACAGCTCTAATGTTGCAGGACTGTGTAACGTGGTGCCAGGCTAACCAATGACAAGAGTAAACACAAAGAGTGGGAGGTAAAAGGAGGTCGAACAAACAAAACGCACAATAGATTCAAAAAGAGGTCCTTAACTTGACCTTTCAACTTGAAATATCTCTGGGGGTCAGTCGGACCACTTTGTGAAGCATATTTAAAACTAACACACAAACAATACTGTAAAATCTGTACCCTTTGGAAACGTTTTTAATATTACATAAAAGAAAAAGAATAGAACAGACATAAAGAAAGAGAAAATATTTATCCTGAGTTGTCAAAGGAACCGGACAATCTTACCTGAACCACCAAACTGACTGCTGGCAAGTGTTGTCGGTCTGTTCTTCCCATTGGCCACAGGTGGTGCAAACATCTACAGCAAGAAAGAACACAGGAGCAAATGTTACAACCTACAGTAACAACTCAGCATGGTGTAGTACCTATATCAACAGGTACCGGAAAACAAATCAACCATACACAGGGCATCAGTCATATTTTTTAACAGAATGAACATATTTGGCTCCATTATGCTTCTACAAACAACAGCCCTGTGTGACAGAATTCAGAATCATACCTTAGAGCATGAATGTATTGATGCGGAAATTCAGACCTATTACGGAAATTGGATATTTCCACCACTATAACTGGTCATTAATGCTTAAATACACCACATTTAGACACAGAAGAAAATAGGACAAATTTCTTTTTACAAAAAAAAAATGCATTTCTCACACCAGAGGTGGACACAATCGTATCAATCTTTCCGTAGATCTTTAAGGCAATGTTTTGTGTAAGTCATAATGCCTGTGTTTTAAGCTCCAGTACCAGTCAAATGTTCATGTAGTTTATAACAGGATCACTCCCATTTATTTAATGGCAACAATGTCTGTTCACAATGTTTAGGTAAATAATGAAATGACACCATAAAATTTCGCAGACAATTTACCACACAAGCATGTACACTCACCCAGAACATGTCGTCTGCACACATTAATGCATTGTATTAGTTCTTAATATTCAGCCCACACACACACGTGTTGAGTTTAATCTGCCAAAAACCACCAGGTCTCAGTACTATAGTACGTAATATAGGAACATATTATAGAGAAAAACACGAATGCAAGTCACACATGAAAAAAATAACTGTGTCCCAGTGTGATGGCCAAAGGGAACTTACAAGAAGACCACAAGTACTATTGACATTTACCTAATTACTGACTTGGAGCCCATGAGCAAGGCTCGTAAAGCCTCAAAAAATAGAGACCAACAGTAAAGAACATGTACTGTGAAATCTGAAGATTTGTATCTACTACCGCAGACAATAAAGGGTTGTAATGTTCACTTGGTTCTGGTCACGATGCAAAAGCAAAGCAAAACTTTGACAAATGACAGGCCACAACCCACATTTTCTACTATGCTCATCAATACTTATATCTGCCATTGTAGTGATATGCAAATAAATAGTCAGGAGGACACTGAACCTGGTCATGTACACTGAATTTATCAGTGCCCTCCTATAATGTTCAAGGTTAGGATCTAAGAGAATGGGGCAAAATAAGTGTTATTTTCCTCCAAAAAATTGACTCATTTTAAAAAATGATTTTTTTTTTTTAAATTCTTCTCAATCTTGCATCTGTAACATACAGTTAACTTGATGACAAAGCGGAGTCCCTAATATATGTAGCCTGCAGATCTCTTGAGGTTAGGCCTGTCTAAGCAGTTTCACTGGAATGAAAAATGTGGAAAGACTGCAGTCTCACTGTTCTCGCTATACAACATTTTCCTTATTAGGATTTAAAGATCTCTGGACATCCCAAAAAAAAAGACACTTTTGCATCAAAGCAAACCATTTCACAAATAAAAAAGAAAACATACCAACCAGATTTAACAGGTGCTATATCGACCAACTTTAAACTTTAATCTTTGATAAAGGAGTATGTGTAAAAGAAAATAAAAACAACGTACTGCTTGACCTTTTAGTTCAATCTGAGCATAAGAAACATTCCACGATGCTTTAGCTAAGGTGAGTTCCCATGTCAGATTCTTTGCCACGGTCTTGTCGCAATGCATAAATGTCTCACACAGCTAGGGGCTAAATTGACAGCAAATGTTCGCATGGTGCACTACAATGTCTTTGTGTACCTGCCTGGACTAGGATGACACACCTAACAGTTTCAGAAAACAAAAGCTATTGGTCAATGGTTGATTTTTTTGACTGTAATTAGTAAAACGAAAAGACCCAAAAGTTAAGATCATCACTCCAAAGTCAAAATGAGACTGACAATCAGATCACTCGGACACTTAACACACAGAGGAACGTGCTGCTCCAATCCAAAATGTGACACGCTGCCACCACTCAACAAATTAAAAGCTTGTCATCTGAATGCGCGGACTCCACCAGGAATCAGGTAATGAACTTCTCTGGCATGCCCTCAACCAAACTCCAAACTCCCTAAACCCCCAGACACCCCGCCTCCCCACCACCACGGCCCACCTCCTGGCCCAACCCCCCACAAATTTTCACTCTTTCTTACCGCACTAAAATCCAAGAGGTCGCTGAGTTCCTTATCTGTTTCGACCGCCATTGTGTGGTCCTGCTGCTCGTTCATGCCCCACTGTCTTTAAAGAGCCCTGCAAGAGAAAGTTTTAACTGACGTGAATAAAACTACACTCCTGAAAGCAAGAGAATGCAGTAGGAGAGACAAAACTAAATGACCTTTCCTCACAAGAAATGAGTTGTGTATTGCTAAACTGCAAAGAAAAGACATCAAGATGACCAACAGGCAAATCAGGTTCAATCTGGCACTTTCCATTTGACTTTGGAAACACTTCTGCACTGACTGACAAGTTTTCCTGCACCACAGCAACACGAATTAACCATGAGAAAGAGCTGACAAAGTACTCAAACCAATATACTTTTGCGACCTAGTGGAGTTGACCAGCAACATTAGATAAATTTTCTCCTACATGGTAGCAATCACAATGTCCGAACCACAAAATTGCCATAAAAAAATAATAATAAAAATGAGCCAATCTAGGAGAACTTGCACAGGCTATTTTGGCAGCAGTATCTCTTGCCTTGCAGTTAAAATAACCAGGTACATTTTTTTTCACTAATAAAATATGGAGTTAAATATTTTTTGTGAAAACTATACAACAATAAATAAGTGGACTGGGTTTAATTTACTGTGTGTGAGATTTTCAAGTACATCCTGGCTGCAGTGTTCAGCATGTTCGGGTTTTTCCCCAGTGCAAAAGTGAGGTTTTTAATAGGTAGACAGTCTCTGCCTTTATGCTTGCATTAAACGGACTTCTGCGGTCTTCATCAGGTCAGTTAAAGACGCAGAGTGTCCAACACAGAGGAGTGAAACAGACCACCAAACAACCAAGTTTTGGCATTTAAAAGCATGGCAGAAAGCCAAGGGGGAAGCATTTCCTTCTGCCAGTTTTGTGATCTTCCCCGCAAAAGCTCTCCATCAAACCCTGTCTCTCAGGTCAAGGGCTTTGCTTTTGCAAACTAGTATCTTTCAGCCAGACACGATAACAGCAGTGTAGAGCAAATGGGACCCATTCAGCCATGGGCTCTGCAAAAAAAGCTGAAGTAATACTGAAAGAAGCCCCCCCACCCAAAAAATAAAATAAACTATTGTACAGTTTACCCCATCACCTCATACATAGCTGATCGTCCGAGGTATGTTTGGTGTCTGAGGTTTGCTTCTAAAACGGAGCTGGGAGGCTAATGTAGATAAGTAGAAGTCTAATCGTACTTGGTGAAGGACTCCTATTAGGTCAACCTCATAGCTCCAAACTAGCAAAAAGCAAACTTCAGGCACTAAACATGAAGACGGTTTGAGGGCTGAGAGGGAAAATTGTGTCATTTCAAATTCTCAATAGAATATTCCTTGAAGTAAAGCTTAAGTCCATTTTTGTCTGCTGATGGACTTCCTCAAGCACTGAGCCTTCATGGAAAGGCACATTCCTGGCTCCAACAAAGTCAGAAGCAAAGCTTCGAGGAGGATGTGGAAATGAATAAAAACACCAAACAGCAACAGCAACAACAGCAGCAGCAGCATGGGATTTAACAACAATAAATACTAAATGGGATTTAAAGCCGTTGCTTTAAAAAAGTGCAGCAACAACTACCTGCCCTAAACACAAAAAAAGATAGGAAATGCAAACTAGGTATTAGAAAAACACAAACATTTTCTTAGTGTGGCGATATTTCAAAACTAATGCCATTTCCCCTCTTTGTGTACAGGCAGGGCGAGCTGCCCGGACTGGAACAATGTAAATATTTATTCCCGGTTGTAAACTCATTCTACTCCGTTAGCTACCATTTCCAACAGCAAAAAGAGGCCATAAACCATCATTTTGCACCAAGACATTGTGAAAACAACGTACAATACAAAATTACCAACGACACACACATTAAAAGGAGCAGCTAGCTTTTTTGTAAGGTTTTCTTCGTGCGGGCAGAGTGTGAGAGACAACGCAGCCTAGGTTAACCTAGCATTTTTAAACATCTGCAGATTCGCCAAACTAACTAACTAACGTTAACTAACAATTCATCTACTTTTTCCCCTCGGAGAAATTATTTGATGGAGGCGAGGGAGCAGACAGTGGGGGTTGGGGGGAGCAGGAGGAATTTCCTGCCAAAAAAATGTGAGACTTGCCTATTAGTCATTTAACGACCGTCGGGGGAAAGGTGTGTGTGAGAGAGAGAGATAGAGAGAATAGGCAGCGAGTTTAGCTCTGTTGAATGTTTTAGACAAAGTTTGAGGCGAATTTCACGCTGAAGAAGCTACCCAATGACAGCCACTGGTCTGTTAGGTCAGGGTACCAGTCAAACAAACTTAACCCCTAAATCATTACACTGATAAAAGGGACAAAAGAGTCGTTGGAGTTGAGATAGACTTGATTACAGGCAACTTCAGCCCTTCCACACACAACGCCAGCATCATCTCCCCCCTCCGCCTTCCGTACGAAAACTTGCCGAGAAGGAAACTGGGAGTTAAAGTGACTTTACAGCCAAACATAAAGGCAGGGCGAAAAAACGGAGTATACTGCACAAAACAAGCGGACAAAGACGTAAAACTGAGCACGCTCACCTTTGGTTATCAGACGTTGGACATCCAGTGGCTATAAAGCAAAGACAGACTCTCCGCAGGAGGAAAGAAAGGGAAAAAAACAACAACAAACTTGAGGAGAATTTGAACCTCGGCGCAGAGAAAAGCGTCAGATCACCGCGAAACGTCTCCTAATCCCGCTTTAAACATCCTTCGACAGAAATTCCACACTTAAATAAAATAAAAAACAAAAAAAGTAGACAATCGGTATCCAAACAGCCTCTCTCACGACTCCCCTCTTTTTTTTGTCGCTACAATTGAGACGAATTCATTCTTCTAGTAGACATCTTAACCACCTCCATCCACATTGTCAGCAGCAACAAACGTATTCCTCCGCGCGGAAAAGAGGGGCCAGCGGTGTCCAGTTTCAAATGCTCAGGGGGAGACCAAGACCTTTATCGCTCTTTCACTGAGAAGCGAAATAAAATAAAACAGCCGGAACACTGGTTTAAAACGTTCAATGCAACTTACGTCAGTTGGTCATTAATTGTAAAATATACTGTGTACTGTGAACTATATACTTCGGCGGACGACGACGGCGGAGGAATAAGCCGCAACACGTACAGGAGCAGCATGAGATGGGGAGATAAACCCGCAGAGGAGTGGCCAATAGGGGAGCGATATGATGTGACGAACAGTTAAAAGAACCAATAGTCAGTCGTGTATTCAGTCGGTGCCCGCCCTTGTTCGTGACGTGAGGTCTGAGAGCAGCTTGTGACATCATTTTATTACGCTGGTTAACGTTGTCTCCTGCACTAGATTTTTTAAGCGTGGATTATGTAGTTAAAACATGAGGTAAATACGTTGCTTTTAATATATACATGAAGAAATAACAAAATGATAAGATTGCTGCTTCTGGTAATACAGTGATAAAAATAAAAAGTTTATTCGCTCGTGTTTTGCTTACAGATTGGGTTTTTGTTATATTGTTTGAGTATAACCTTTTGGGATTAAAATACTGATGGCTATAATGATAGTACAGTAAGAAGAATATACTTAAGTGTGTTAAGGCTTTATGGGTCAAAAATTGACCAAGATAAAAACATATTTTTAGAGTTTAAATATCATTCTGGTTTTTTCTTTTTCTTTCTTTTCTACTGAATGCCTATTTCCAGCCCAATTCTGACCATGACCAGAGAACTGGAGTGATCTCTCCCTGTGGCTGATTCAGAGAGCTGGGCTGGAGGGATCATAACAGAGCAGAGTGGGGGAGGGGTGGGCAGCCTGAGGGCCACGGAAAGGAAAGCAGGGTAGATTGAGAGAGATGTGCTTAGGTACTACAGTTTAGGTGGTGCTGGTGCTCATAAGCAGGCCACAGGACGCACACTCAAAAAGACAGTGATAAAACTTACTTAGAATTACCTAAGAAGTTTGTGGAGGTCAGGCCATGTATTGGGTCTTCAAATGAGGTCAGATTCAGCTAGAGATACAACAGGTTATTCTTTTTCTTTGAGGAAACACTGAAGAAAAAATATAATAACTAAACATATGTATATATATATATATACAAATATGCACACAAATATTGCCATTGTTTTTTAATTTTTTCAAAGTGTTCCATTTTGTAAAATGCAACAAAACCAAAAAACCTGCAATTTGTACATTATTTTTTAACTAAAAAATTGCAAAGAAATAACATTTAATATTTTGGCTGACCAAATGAATTTCATTTTGTAAATATAAACAAATTTTCAATTTGACACCTACAACCCAACATGCTGCCGCATAAGGAAGTGTTACCTGAAACTCTGTTTCTCAAAGAGAAAGCCAAACTTCAGTTCTGTACAGAAATATTGAGTTCTCTGGACCCGACCTCATCACAGATGGACCAAAAGACAGTGTGAATATGAGTCAGATGAGTCCACATTTCAGCTTGTTTTTAGCAAAAGTTGTTTTTAGCAACATCTCTTATGGTATGATGTGCATCAGTGTCCACAGCACAAGGCGATGTGAGTAGCTGATGTCTTATGTCAAGCAAAAATGGGCAGAAAATATTATTGGACGACTGCAACAATCATTATCCTCAGTTTCTAAAAGATTAAACAGTGTAATTAAGAGTAAAGGTGATGTAACAGTGGTAAATCCATATCCATTTTGTTGTTGCAGTGTGTTGCAAATCTAAATCAAATCAAATTTTAAATTGGTTTATATTTGCAAACTACATTTACATTATTCAGTTAAATTTTTCATTTTTCTACTTGGTTCAAAAGACTAAATCACATATTCTTGTTTTTATTGCATTTTTTTAAATGTCCCAGCTTTTGAGGAAATTGGGTTTGTGTAAACAGTTGATCAATGCATAAATATAAATGATTTAAAACTAATGGAAAACAATCTGTGTGCAGTAAATTAACTTGCATTTAAAGACATGAGCACTTTTGTAAGGTTAACATTTCGGAGATAGAGGATTAAGTTTTCTGACAGAGACAGTATAACTGAAACAATGCATGGATAGCAACCACTGTGTGAATCAAAACTGGTAAATAATAACAGGAATCTCCGCTGGGTAAAGAAAGCCTGGGTACATCATCATAATTAACCCCAAGGGTGTTGTATGTGCAGTGGAACTACAGAGGTAAAAAGAATACACCTCACTTACACATACCTTTACTATTCCTTTTAATTAAATATACTGTGCTGTTCTTCACATGATATATAATGATATCACACTTCCATTTTCCTTAAATAGAAACAAGGTGATAATTGAAGTATAGTGGACTTGAGAGCGCAGTGGGGTTTGGGTAAGAACAGCTCGGTTGTCAGTGTTCACTACAGGCCTTGTAAACGCTCCAAGTAGTTTGTAGTAACAGCTGGGCCTGACATGGAGAGCATGCACGAGGGCAACGGGATGGAAGGAGGGAGGGTTGCAATGGGTGAAAAGAAAGACAGAGAGAGAGAAAGAGAGAGAGAGAGCACAGAGAACAACAAAATGTATTCAGGGTAATTTAGAGACTGAAGGATAAAATTAAGGAACTGATAGAAAGAAGTGTACACTGTGATTTCTGTGTTGCGGTACAATTGCATATAAAATGTTTTTTAGTATGTGAAAAGTTTGTAAAATGAGCTGGAAGTGCAATAAAAAGATTTTTAAAAGTTCTTATAGTGGACTGTGGTAATTTTGGAAGCTTTCCTTAGGCAGGATTCATTATCTGAGAGAGTGACTCTGTTGAGCCCTTCTCTCTTCCTTCCAGCCATCCTCCACCCTCTGTCTGTAATTAACACCAGATGTAGAAGTAAAATTAGCATATGTTTCATACATTTGTGCTAATCGTTCATACATTTGTGCAAACATATAAAACATATAAAACAGTTTATGATGCAAGGGAAGTTGCTTTTTAGTTTTTGGGGGGTTTTTTTTATGGGTATTTGTTGTTTTTTCTATTGTAACATTTTTCTATGCGGTACAAAATAACGAATCAACATGCAATTATCATTCACGTTCATTTGACTGTTGATGCTTTTTTTTCACAGTTAATGCCAATAAGGTTATTGTGGAATAAGTAGGAGCCATGTATCTTATATGTGCACACGATGTATTATATGCTTGTATGTTTTAATGACATGCATGAATCCAGTTACACACACCATTGTAACATATTGGCTTTTTTAAGGTTGATACTGAAAAATATCACAGTTCCACAAAAGCATCTTGCTGAATCAAAGTATTTGTGTCATCTGACAAGAGTAAATGATTTAATGCAGTTAAATCTCTTTACCACACCTCTGATTCAGCGATGCATTTTTATATGAATGTAAATATTAATAACAAGCTTAATTCAGCTTACACACTCATTTCCCAACCTCTCTTAATCCTGTGTAATTAAAAAGGTTGTTTTTGCTACTGCACCGTTAAGATGGATACATGTAAATGACCTCTGTTCTGATTGGCTATAGTGTATTGTGCCTCTTTCAAACAGCAGTCTGGACTTAAGCACTCCTTACAGTTTCATTGTGAATGTATAGGGCTAAGTTGATTTAGACTGAATAGACAGACCCACAAATGTTTTTGTGATGTCACAAAATAGTCAATACGAAACGGCTGGTTGGGCAGCCTAATTTCCACATATGGGCTGTATGAACTGCTGAGTGAAATGTAGTATTCACACTGCACATCAAACTCTTTGCTTTAAAAAGTGGTGCAAATGTGGTTTTCAAAGACATAGGTCTTTTAAAAAAAAGACGTGCAGCCCTTATTCACTTATAGATTATTATTTGCAACATGCTTTGTCTATTGTACATCGTGATGTCAAAGTGTCAGATGTTACAATAGGTGTAAGAATGTACATAATCAAGTAGGTGGACTGGCCCTTGAAGCTGTTGAATTTGAGAGCTTAGTGAAACCTTATGCAACTGGGCTGCTTTTCAAGTTCTTTTCACAAAGCCCTTTTCTTTATCCCTCTGTATACTTTTCATACATTCATAATTGCTACTGATTCTCCAGGCTATACTCTCCCTCTGTTGTCCCAGAGTTGGCAGAAGCCACCAAAGCTCTTCAAAGGAGCGTCTCCGTGTCTGCTGAAGCCTCCAGATGTTTGACATGCACTACACTGACTACGCTGACTACCTGCAGCGGAGGTTGAGATATGAGGTGCATACACTACTGATCAGACACAAAAAAACTAGGCCAAGCTCCACAAGCCCCAGAAACCTTCAGCTATACCAACCCCCACCCCCATTCCCATCACTTCAAACAGTGACTGGCTCGTGTCAGGCCCAGACTTGGCTCTTTTGTCTAAGGCTGAGACTACTGAGCCATTTTGTGGTCCCTACGCAGGCGTTAATCGCTGTTAGGCCCATTTTAAGAGCTGTTACATATTTATAAAGTTAAAAAAATGAAAGGAGTTCGGCTTCACAGTAGGGCTGCTGGTAGCAGGGGCTAGATTGATGGCTTTGGCCCACTGCCCATGGTCAGGGTCTATCTATGCAGAAGGTGGGTGAGAGAGAGAGAGAGAGAGAGAGGGAGAGAGGGAGGAATCTATCTGTTTTGCTCGCCGTGCTCATGGTAAACTGACCCCCGCTGAGTTTGCTCGATCGGAGGCCAGTATGAGGACACTGAAGCTGGGACGCCCACCTTAACAACCCCCATCTCCGCACACAGCGACCATCCATTACTACTCTGCAGCTATTAGGGACAACAACAAGTACTATATGCCATTCTGGCTCAAGTTGACTGATAGGTGACACCAGTAACGGGTACTATATATCAAGGCCATAAAGATAATACATACTGGTCAAACAAGCTCAAAATGTCCCACCCAGGATACTGATTAGTTTGCTACAACATGTAACCACGCACCACTGTCCAAAGAGTACCCACACACCATTGTTCAAAACAATTAGTTCCCCTCTCAACAGAAATTCTTCATATGACATTAACCCATTGTTTTATACCGGCTGAGGTTTTTGGCCTAAAGCATATTGCAGAAAGGTACATCCAGGGAATCGTGAGCCAATTATTTTTTCCAAAGAAAACTATCAACATAATTTAAAAAAGTCATAATTTATTTTATATGACAGTTATATTAAACAACATTTAAATGATGTCTTCTTTTATTGGTTGCCCTGTATTGTGCCTCTCCAAAAAAGCAGTCTGAATTGAAACACTCCTTATAACTTCCAAGTGACAGGGTGGAGTTAATCTGTACAGGCAGTTAGATAAATTCTTTTTATTATTTTTGTTTATGTGACATCACAAATTTAGTGAATACAAAATGATTTGTTTTGCAGCTTAATTTCTTAT
Source organism: Arnoldichthys spilopterus (assembly GCA_037974385.1). Taxonomy (NCBI): domain Eukaryota; kingdom Metazoa; phylum Chordata; class Actinopteri; order Characiformes; family Lepidarchidae; genus Arnoldichthys; species Arnoldichthys spilopterus. The sequence goes on from JBBPDA010000039.1 coordinate 11,766,405, forward strand.
TTTTAAAAATAAAATAAAGTAATATAATTTGAGGTATGTTTCACAGGAAATATGAATAACGTTGCTAATTTCACTCATCAACAATGCAAACATATTGCAAAATCAGTGGAATTTTCCTTCAAGCTGCCACTGTAATGCTATTTACAGCTGACAATGTGCATTAACTGACATAATAACATTAACGTTCAGTATTAGCATTCTAGATGCTAATCACATTTTAGACGAGGACCTGTAGATGTTATTTAAACAAAATGAATTGATAAAATTATAAAGTTACAATAAAATATACAATGACAAAATAAGGGAAGATAATCTGACAAAAAAATAATTGTAAAATGATAATTACAGTTATACAATTATACATATTATATTATAAAATATACAATTATCGTCTAATTACATTCTTTAAAAAATGCAAATATACCCTTTGATGTGTATAAAGCACCTGCTATATGTTTATAACAGGCCTTTTTAAATGTAAATAGGTCATTATTATATATTTATTGTACTCAATATAGAACAGACAACAGAAATAATGATTTGAAATCAAAATACAGCAGCTAAGGTAAATGAAACATTATTCTGATGAGGTTGCTTCACAGTGGTTCAGTGCTTAGTGCTGTAGCCTTACAGTAAAAAAGAAGGCCCAGGGTTCAAATCCCAGCTGTCCCAGATCCTTTCTGTGTGGAGTTTGCATGCTCTCCCTGTGTTTCCTCCGGGTGCTCAAAGCTCCTCCCACCACACAGACATAACATGCTAGGATTAGTACTTCTGTCAGTGACCTTGAACAAGGCACTGGCAAAAAGCCTTGGAGTTGGTCCCTGTGCGCCAGCAGCAGTTCCTAGCTTACAGTGTGCGTATGTATGTGCTCACTGGTGTTAAGACGAGTAAAATGCAAAGGCTGCACTTCATTGGTCTGTGTGTGTGTGTGTGACACATAAAATACTTCTTCTTCGGTTTACGGACCACTCACTGCATTCGACTTGCTTGCAAACATGACATTCCTGAAGGTAAGATGTGACACCCTAGCAGTAAGACATACAGCGATAACCTCATACTGACACACACCTGCACTTCGACATCCTAGCACTGCTCTGGCATCAGGTACGGTAAGAGGAACACACACTTCCTGTTTACAACCCCCAAAACCATCCCAGATGCACAAACTTTGTGGTTGCATGAAAGAGCACCAATAAAACATCTAAAGCGCTTCAGCATCAGCAGCGTTACCCTTAAAGGGGAATTTCACCATTTTTTTCAAATGTTCCGCATAAACTAATCATTAAGATGTGCCCAAAGTCATTTGAGTGGTTTGATGTGAAATGTTCGGTTTAAGGGCAACTCACTGAGTCAGAATTGTTCAGAGTCTTGGTGATAGGAACCAGATGTCTAAAACGCTTCATGCCTCTAAAAGCTCCCTTGCAGAAAGTTATTACATGGAATGGTTATGAAAACTCTGCCTGATGCACGAGATGTTGCTCTGTTGTTTTGAAATAAAGTTTTGGAGCAAAATTTAGTTGGTTTTTTTTTGTTTTTTTTATCCGTTTGTGGTGGAGAGGGCATTGTAAAAGAAAACAGTTCCCAAAATTGTCATTTTTTAATATTTCGATATTACATCAAAAACCTTGTAGATTCACTGGTCATTTTACATATTTAACACATTTTCATTTTCTGTAATTTTTCACTGTATTATATTTTTGTTGTACACATTGTGTCTCCTGGTTTTTACCACCACCAATGCACCATTTCACATCCAAACACTCTTAAGTGACTGTGTACATTGATTACTGAATTACACAGAAGAAACGTCAGTGAATTTCCCTTATCAGTTAGCAAGTGCTGATCACAGCTGATCTGGTGCAGTAATGGAAAAATATCGCTGTCCAGGTAAATACATTAAAGTGAGATACAGTAAAATGGCATTAGGTGATGTACGCCATATCGACAGCTAATGTTGGAGATATAGAGATGCAGAATTAGAGAAGGAGAAGCAGGAGGGGGAGATGAATGAGTGTGTTGATGATGGGGGTGGGAGAGCGTTGTGGGTGTTGTGGGAGTACTTGAACAACAATAACAGCAGCATGTTTGTGTGTGTGTGTGTGTGTGTGAGCCTGTACACACACACGTGAGACAGAATGGGGGTGGGGGGTGGGGGTGGGGGGGTGGTGGTGCTTTGCAAAAGTGATGAAATAACATCTCGGTACAACGCAGCTGCTGCTGCCACAGACACACAGCCAAACAAGCCGCCCTTCGTTCACTTTTCTCTTATTTCTTTCCTTCGCTTGCACACACTCACGTAAGGCACAGGTTGGTAAAAGAATGATGGAATACTCTGGTCAGTAGTTTTTTGCACCTGAAGCCCATGTTTCTTTAATGTAAGTTGTATTCCGTCGTACTCAACTTCTATATCACCATGGCATTTGTATATGAACGCCCATTCCGGGAATGTCACATATTAACTGCCTAATGCTTTTCAGGTCAAAGGGTTTTTGAAAACTGCCCACTTCCCTCCTATTCGGCTCCTGCTCTGGACCATAACCCGTGTTTTGATGTTAAAAGCCCCATATGATCAGAACCGCAAAGCATTTCCCAATATCTCCCCTTTTTTCCGCCTCTCTCTTTTTTATTTTATGTATTTTGCCTTTCCCCCCCTCCCCCACCCTTCTTTGCAGATTAGAATTCATTAGCAATCAAAGAGCCTCCAGAGAGCTCTGGCTCTTAATTACCCACTCATTTGCATTTTTGCATATTAATGACTGCAGAGTTTTTGGTGGGGCTTCTTGCCGCAGTGGTTTAAAGGCACCTCGGGCACGCTCTCTGGGGACGGAGAGGCGCCCGCAGCCCGTGTAGTCCCCCCTCCCCAAACAACCCCCAAACAGCAACGTGTGGGTGGAATGGGGTTAGGTGCCCTCACGACATGGGGGTTAAAGGGTTAAGGGGCAAGGTCCCTAATCAACATATGAAAGAGAGAATTGTCCTGAGTGTGGCCAAATTATTGTCATATGGAATAGTTAGCAGCAGATCCAGGTTCAGATGGACTGAAGCCATAGTGTTCCTCTCTGTGGCATGACAGGAATATGCTTAAGCTGCCTGGTGACTCGGATGGTTCTGTTGTATGTTGCTCATCTTTAACGTGTTGTCACTTCAAACTTGATTTCACATTGCAGGCCGTCAAGGTGGACAATTAAGATACATTCTTCTCCTTTGAAAAAGAGTGCCCTGGTGTTCATTGTTGAGAAGGCAGCAGGAGCCTTTAAAGCTTCTGTCATTGCATGAAATCTCTTTTTCATACTCTCGGTCTCAATCTCTCACACACAAATACACCCAGTAGCCCAAGCAGAAAAAGTAGGCCCAATATCCCTAGGAGCGCCACAGTTAGCTTTAGGCCAATAACTCTTGTGGTAGCCTCTTTCCAACTCAATCTGTTTGTAGAAAAAACCCACCCCTGTTGAGAACAATAATGAAACCCCATAGCTTGGTCTGTTCTACTGAATTATTAATCTCCCCCTCAACTCCCCTGTTTCACTGTGTCTCGTCTTTTTTGAAACATCAACAGGGGAAACAGTAGACTCCAGCTTTAAGTGTCTGACCTGAAAAGTCCCCATTGTGCCAAAATGGCTACCAAAGAAGACTGCTGTTGAGTCAATTGGGAAAGTCTCATCTTTTGTTGTTCCCTCTGATGTTAGACGGCGGAATGGAAACTGTTTGGTTTGTATGGTGGGAGTAAAAAACCTGTGAATCGATATGTTAATCCCAAGGGACGGCTAACGTCTATGAAGGCAGAGGTCAGAGGGCTATTGTTAACGGGGCATTTCGGAGTGTGTTTGGGGGCCATATGTTCGCCCCACATTTCAGTGCACCTATTCAGGCGGAATTAAACTCACACGAAGCGTATGTAGGTTTGCATTTTTGTGTGCTTTCCTAAAACAACTTAAATCGATGTTTGTAATTTAATGCATGTAACTTTACACAGATTTCTGCCAGAAACTGAATGGGGTGTAATTGGAGATTTGACGTCATCTTGTGGCAAGAGAAGTACACTGCAGTCACATAAGCAGGAGTCTCAAGTGAACTCACGAATATGCTCTAATGCTCAGTGGTCAAAGGGGGACTTTTAAAGCTTGGCTGTTGCATCTAACTGGCTATTTTGAACCAGTGTTTAGCCCCAGTCTACCTTTTAATTCTGCTCCAAGTCCAAACAAGTCAGAAGTTTGGCTTTTAACAGAAGAAATGACCACAAACTACAGCATTTAAGAAATCCAGGAGCATGGGTCTGATTCTCAAAAGTGTATTAATAAAGAAAATCTTCTTAAATGCAACATTATACTTAAGAAAAAGTGGAAGATAAATTATAATAAAATTAAAATCTACAGATTGTCTTACTTTTTTTAACCCTTCTCTTAAGAATTCAGAATAGCCTCACACGTGACTATAAGAAATGAGAAGGAAAACAATTTTTAAAGAAATTCTGAAAATATTATATTTAAAATAGATGAAGAAGGATTTTCCCCTTGGCTGTTTCTTACACTGTCAGTTCTAATTCTTGTTTGCTGAATTTATGTTTGTTTAAATTTTGTTTTTCTTCCATTTTGCTGTCCTCAAGTCAGTCCTCAAGTACTGACTACTAAATTAACTTGACTGAAATGAAAAACCAAAGTAGTGCAGTTTTCATTTTCACCAGAGGGAGGCGACAAAGCCTGGGGCCCTTTTCATACAGTTTTAACACCAAAAAAAACTTTTAAAACAAAAAGTATCTTGTGTAATGAATATGAAAAGCTATTGTATGATTTTGTGAATTTTTGCAAACATACACGTTAGCAGTGTCACATCTCAAGGCCACTTTTGGTTTTGATCATTTCAGTGCTTGGAGCTCCAAGCTGAGGTAGAGCCTCAAATTCCGCCGAACACCAAGCATTGCTACAGAGTTTCAGATGTGAAATGGATTAAGTGTTTTTAGCAGCTGGTTAACTGCCATTGCTCCTCTTTGAGTCAATATGTTTTTTGTGTGACTGTTTAATAAAAAGTGCATCATTGCAGCCACTTCTCATTCAACATGATGACAAAACATTAATCTAACATTAAGAATGAAGACATTGTTTCTGATGGTATTGTTCCTGTTAAGTCTGACAGTAATACTCTCTTCTGTTTGTCGAAATGAAGGAAAGGTAGGACTGGAAATTTAGATGATGTAAAAATACTACTTATCAGTTTCTTGGCTATTAGCAATTAATCTCAGCCATAATCAAATTCTATCAACAAGATGACCCTTGGCTCCTTTTTCCAAGAAAAAAAATGTTACTTTACAGGAGAAGGAAAAACACTTTTAAAAGTGAATTAATGGAAGCACAAACACACAAAGTGAAAAGTATAAATACAGAGGCAAAAATATACATACACCTATATAATTTAGTGGTGCTGACAGTTTTTTAAGGCCTCTTAACTATTACTGAATATGACTAACTCTAGCTGGTAGCTTCTTGGTGCCTACGTAAATACAGTTTATTTGACATCACTCAATGAAGTAACCAACCCATATTACAATGGGGAAGTCCAAGGAGGTCAAAAAGAGGACTGTAGACGTACACAAGTCCTGAGTCTCACATGGAATCATTTCAAATAATGAACCTAAACATGCAAACTGCTTTTGCAGAAATGAAATAAAAAAACAAAAATCTGATCTATGTTAAGTTTACTTGAATCTTTGTTTAACTGGCAAGAGTAAAAAGGAAAAACTTTCAGTAGTTTTACTGACCAACATAATTGTGTTTTGTAAATATACACACATTTACAATTTGATGGCTACAACACACACAGTTAGAACAGAGTAGACTGAAATAAGATTGAAAAGTGCACAGAATATTCAAGTAACACCAGTTTGGAAGACTCTGCATTAAGAAGGGTAACAGGTGAGGTATCATGATTGGGTGCAAAAGTACAATCAATCAAAGGTTCATTCTTTTTTTCATCAGTTTAAAAGGAACATTTCTCAACATGAGACTGCAGAGTTTAGGTCTTTCAACATCTACCATACATAATATTGTGAAAAGATTACAGGAATTCTGAGACAGCTTAGATCGTAAAGGGCAAGGTCTGAAACCACTGATGAATCTGTGTGACACTGCCTCAGGTGACACTGCCTAGGAAACCATTATGCTGCTGTGACAAATACCATTATCACTTCCATCACTGCATCAAGAAATGCAACTTGAAACTGTATTACGCAAGGAGGAAGCAATACATCAAGTCTTTGCAGAAACGCTGGCACGATCTCTAGCCCTAAGCTTCTCTCAGATTGGCTGAAAGTCTGTGGAATGTGCCGTGCTGTGGGTCAGATGAGTCTAAAATTTCACCTTGATTTCAGAAAAAAACTAGTGTTGAGTAATCAAACGCAAAGATGACAATGACCATCCAGACTGTTATCAGCGAAAGGTGCAAAAGGAAGCATCTTTGAGGATACAGGGGTGCACCAGTGTCCACAGCATGGGTGAGTATGTGAAGGTACCTTTGATTTAAAGGATGATGTAACACTGGTAAACATGCCTCTGTCCCAATGTTTGTTGAGTGGGGTGCAGCCATCAAATTCTAAAAGTGTGAATATTTACGAAAACACAACGATGTCAGTGAAAATAATGAAAATCTTTTTGTCAATTAAATGAAGGTTCACGGGAATTAACAGATCACAGCGTTTTTGTTTTAATTGCATTCTGGAAAATATCTCAACTTTTCTGGAAATGTTAAGTGTTTAGAAAGGCCTTCTTTAAGTCCTGACCTCCATTTTAACAAAAAGATGTGGATTGTTCTTAATAGTTGGGTCCATACCAGGCACCCATCACATTTGGTTGAACTCTATCAAATCTACTAAGAACAGTGGTCAAATGTCCAATCAGCATTCCGACAGAAGCATGTTGATGGCTACCAAAGGTCAAATGTGCTAACAACATTTAACAAAATATAAGGTCTGCCTGTATATATTATTCTGAGCTTGTGTTCATTTCAGAAAAAGCAATATAAAATAAAATGTGTGCATTTTAATCTGCTATGACAAACGTGTTTGTGATAAGCGTACGTTAACTTTTGACCACAACTGTATCTCTATTTTAAAGTGAATATGTTACATTGGATTCTTTCTAGATTTTTTCTATAATTACAGTGAATCAAACCATTTTAACACATAAAATACATGAAGCAAATACTAAATATTGAATTAAAACGTAATTAAACCCAAACGTTAAACATGTTTAAGAGGGAAAAAGCAACAAAGAGCTTTGCAATGCTGACCACCTGTCTCAGGTGTGTTAGGAAATAGAACACAGCCAGAAAAAGGACTGGCGAGGGTCCTGCAAGTCTACAAGCCTACAAGTCTCATTGGGTTTTTATCTTTAGTCACCATCACCTTCATGTGTTTGTTATATATAAGAGAGCAAGAGAGATAAGTCGTAAACATTCTGTTTTTTAATAGAAAGATCTTATTTCTTAAACCAGGACACCAGACATTTTTGGATATATTTTGTAAAAATAAACAAAAACAAAAAAAAAAACAAAAAAATAATAAAACCAACAGAATAAAATGGAACAAAAAATGGAAAAAGTAGGAATTATATGATTTAGACGATGTACATTTAGTGGTCTCATATACAATACAAATTATTTTCATCGCCAAAAGTGCAAATTCTCCCAAACTCACCCATCCCTCGCTAGCTTCAACAGACACTGAGGGACAACGGAAAGAACCAGGACTTGATTTAAGCTGAAAAAACGAGAGGGTTCCTACCGTCCAAGCCTGAGACATTGGAAAAAACTCTGCCGCCCCAAAGCCTACCTAACTGAAGTGTTAGAATAATGTGCCCTAATGCTTTAGCACACCAAAAATGCTTCTGCTGTTGAATTATCTCTCAACTGCTGTTATGTTTATCTCATCTGTCTGAGCTCTTTGTTATATACTCTATAGAATAATCTCTATAAGGATTTAGCAAAAATAAACAATGTTGTGTATGTTCCTGTGCATGTTCTATTAGTCCCTCTAAGAGGTGAAATTCACAAGTGACTGAACTCTACTACAGTGTGCTTGTAGAAAGTAGCAGTATAGTGGGTTAAAAGGGAGGCCTTATGTGGCTGGTATGCATGAAATATGAGTCGTAATATAAAACCTGACTGACACTGCTTTAGAGATGAATATGTGCAGCTTTGTACTCGACACTGGATGATCATGAGTGGGTCAAGGCCACCCCAATACCATTTTGAGGCTTATCTTATTCTACAGTGTTATAAACTGTAAATTCTAAAAAAGTCCTTTAGAGTCTTGTTTTTCCCTCAAATAGATGTTAAGTTTGAATGCAAGCGCTGAGGGAGAAGTATGTCCGGTTTGTTTTACTGTTGTCATTGTCCCTTGCTTTTGCTTTTCGTCTTTCTAGAGTTGTGTTGTTTAGTGGGGCGGCGATTCAAATGGACTTCAACCCAAATGTAGCATGTTCAAGTTTTTTTTTGTTTTTTTTTTATCTTTCCATGTAGTTTTTGCATTTAAATAAATCATCATATCCACAATGAGATAACAAAACATATCAACAAAGGAACAAAAAACAGCAACAATAACATTAACAGTAATAACCATTGGAGAAAGCACACAATATTCTGGATGGCCATACGCAAAGTGCTTTTTTTTTTTTGTTACAATCACCAAGCTGCAAACAGCATGATGGCGGTGAGAAGCCTTGCTCACTGCCTACCTGCTGAACTCAGGACTGGGTGGGCGGAGGGAGAAACGCGCACATTTAAGACATAAAAGAACCACTTCTCCTCCCTCTGGCCCGACCCCATTCTCCTAAACCCATTCACTCTCCTAAGTGGGAATTTCGAAGTTACGGAATGCATTCTGGATTTGTTGGTGGCTTAGGACCTGAAGAGACCTTTTCTTCAACACAATCTCCGCCGCTGACATTCTGCGGCCTAGAGGCTGGAATGCAGCAAGAGAAGATGGACTATGAGCACAGGGGAAGAAGACAATTGACCTGTCGATGCGCTGCCAACAAATGCGTTCTTTAGTAGGTATTATGGCCAGGATGGACGGTTGTCACAGAAAGATGGCAAAAACTTCAACCTCCTATTGAAACTTATGCAGAATTGCAGAGCACAGTTCAGCTTTTGTGAGATTTCATACATTTTGAGTGTATTTCATTTACATTCCTGTGAAGAGTGGGAGAGGTGACCTAGGATCTGTACTTGACAGAAAAGTAACCAGATCCTAGAGCAGCACTTCTACTCTGAGAAGCATTTTAGGCCTGAAACTTAAAGTTTTACTGCGTCTCTACCCAAACATTACAGCAGTCCAATGTAGTGTCATGGCTTACACATCTGTAATCCACGGAGCAGACCTCAGTTTGATTCCCTGTCTGAGTAAGCACATGTCACTACACCAATAAGAGTCCTTGTGGAATACTCCTGTCACTACAATCACCTACATCTATAACATGATAACAATTACAAGTGGCTCTGAATAAGAGCCATATGTTGACAATTGTATGTTCCAATTTTTCATTAAGATAAACGGGATTTTTGCCAACAATCTGTAAACACTAACAAAAAAAATCAATGTTTGCTTGTCCAACCTTGCAGTTGCTATGACGAAAGCATTTGTGGGTGGAGCCTGGACAGGTAAATACCCCTGCTGCTCTACAGCCTGAAACTGCCATCCAGTAAGCTAGCAGTGACTCGTTTCGGCACTCGTTTTGCTTCAGCAACGCAAGAACACACATATCATAGGCAAAAGTAAATGAGGGGACTGCGGGCACATTCTGTTGGAGCATCCTCACAGGGACAGATACAATAATAAAGCTTTGATTACACGTTGATTACAAGGCAAAAAACCGGGCTGGTACCAAACGAATGGACTGCAGTGTTTTTTTCAACCTGAGAAGCAATTGACTTAAAAGGATAGATGATTACCCATAATCCCCACAATAGTGACTTGTGTTAAACCCCACCCACACACACTCACACACACAAACAACTGCACCATGCATTCACTTCCAGCATCATCTGCATGGCGAGTAAAGCACAACAGGCTGAGGATGCCGTAGGCTTAGATAGTTGCAATTAATTCCTAAATGCACTAAACACAGCATCACCTGGTAAATGCCTTTCACCGAGACATCGAGTTTTATTTTGTAAAAAAAAAAAAAAAGAAGCACATTCCCCACACTTCCCAAAATGCTGGCTCCCACAGATTAAGAAAGATGCCTAGGTAACAGATATTTTGCTCATCAATAGGTCCATGAGTGACCCATAGGTGTCATTAGTGTGAACAGTTCCCTGAAAGGACACTCACATCTGCACATTTTGGCATAAAGTTTGCCAGTGCTGACATGCTACCCACACTCTTGCCAACATACTGGAGAAATATCCATTTAACACAATGTTCTCAAATCTAATTTGGAATAAAAATACAGTTTCTGTGCTCACACAACCCTGAAAAAAATCAGCGTTTCGTTTAATAATAACTCGAATTTCCCCATTACTTCTAAACTATAGCAACCTGCCCAGCAGAAAACAGACAACGGAGCCTCCAAATATCTGCACAAACAACTCAGATTCACCTGTGGCCTGCTTCTACCTTAGCATACATCAGCCTTCAGCCTGTTGTGCTTCAGCCCTGACCATCTGCATAGTCCTGATCATCCATCCTCACTGCCTCTCATTCCATGATTACTATAGTTATCACGGTCATTGATGTTTTATATAATGCTTTTTGACATTTCATCCAATAAATAAAAAAAAAGACAAATCAATATTTGGATATTACATAAGTGACACTTTCAAAAAGTCTTGAAAAAGGGTTTGTGAGACCTTCTCAGTATAGCATCTGCCTAAGGAGCCGTAAGAGGGGCTGACATGTCGACCTTCTCCAAAGAGGATCGGAGACTGGAGCTTTTCACTGCAATGGACCAAGAAGCCCACCCTAGCACTGCTTCGTATCCAAATGAAAGATGAATTACGTGTGGTCTGTTTACAGGCAAATGTTTCATTCAGCCAGATACAGCATTCAAAAAAAACAAAAAAAAAAAACAACAACAACAAAAAACTCAAAATCATGGACAGTTGCAGTAATTACACTGGTAAGAGACTCTGTGCAGGCAACTGTTGGGTAAATGAAATGGAAACGGAAACGAAAGCCAATGTTTGAAAAATCCACTCAATATACTCCCATGTTAAGGCACATTCTCCTCCACATCTCACTCCACTTAGTGAGGGTTACACTCAGCCCCCCAAAACTCCTTGTGCACCCATTTACACAGAGCTTACGTTCCAAGCCAAGGCCAGTGAGTTGCTGTGAACCTGAAGGAATGTCCTATATCCCTAATGGACAAATGTGGTGGAATCAGAAACCTGGGGTTTGATCCAGCTATCCATTTTAATTGGGCCATTCCCTGAATGCTGTACCTTCCTCAACCAGTTTGGGTTGGGGTTCACTTTTAAAATAAAGATAGAAAAGGGTTCTTTGGAGCAATGCCACAGAAAAATCAGTTGTGTCTTTCAATGGATGCTTTTTTTAAAGAACCTTTTTCCGCAAAAGAGAAAGTTTAACGAACCTCTACCAACTGTGAAGGTTCAAAACGAAATGTTTTCCAACAATTCTACATGCAGGTCGAGAACCATTTAGGAATCATCTTTAAGACCATTTGGAGTTTTTTTCTGACAACTTAATCTGTGCTTTGGACCTTTATATCTTAGCACTGCTAAAAACAGGTTGTTTTGCCCCATCACAGGAGCATCCTCAACTTTCTAGCTCATGCACCCACAGACAGAATCAGCAATAGAGAGACAAAGCTTATTCAGCTTAAAGGAATAGGAGTAAAATTGATTCAAGTAATCCAGGCCTTTATCTACTTTGGTTTTTAAAAAACGATTAATAAGCAGTACAGAAGGTAAAAGAGGGCATGGCGAAGCAGGCTTGAATTAGGCTCCGCGTTCACGGAAACTCAAAGGCCTTTGCGCCTGGTTCTCCAGTCCTTCTCCTGTGAGGACAAGGACATGACTTTTAGTGCAAAACTCTTGCTGTCTCAGCTAAAGCACCATATCCAGTGCTATCAGGCTTTATATCACCCCAACCCACCCCCATTCCCAGCCACCAAAACCTCTTTTCCACCTCCACCAACTAAAACCAATCCCCTCCCCTCACAAGCACACATCTACACATATTCAAGAGCCATAATCTTTTTAAAAAAGCAGGATAACAGAAAAAGGTTCATTTAAGACTCATTTCATCTAGTAAACAGGCAGCCTACAGATCACAGAAAAAGAAACAATGAACTCAAGTACGTATTTTTTTTCGCAAAAGATTCCCGCTCCGACTTGCTAACTGTAAATTAGTGGGGTTGGTTTTGGGGCCATGGCAAAGGTTTTCATCACACACAGGAACATATTTACCAGCATCAGTTTTAAAGAATATGGTCACAGAAGTGTTAGAGAGTGAGTTAGGTTGACAGTCAGCCAAAAAGTCTTAATCTGTGATGTAGGAATGCACAATGATATTGGAATCATACCAGTATTGGCAGATGGCGTAAAAAAAAAAAAAGACCAACATTGTACAAACGTTTAAAATCTGATATTTGATGACATATCTATTGTGATCTAGAAGAATGTTTAACTGACACTGGGTTACTGAGTTGTGAATATGCATTTTTTCAATTTATTGGTAACTATGTAAATAAAGCATACATTTCACTCTTCTGCGTATGAAGATTGATTTAATCCCAGTTTAAGTCCTTATATTAGTCCCAAATACTTATGCATTGGCAGATATGTACATAAAAATATTGACCATCGCCATCGTTCCACAATTCCCATATCAGTGCATCCTTACTATGAAGACAAGCTCCCGATTACAGACTAAAGATACAATAAAAGACAGAAAAACCTTGGAATATTCCAGATTAGGCTGAGCCCAGGCAAACCAAACTCACTGCTTAGGGTGTGGCCTTGCAAAAGCAACCTTCACCAAACACATCCCTTTTATTATGCAGGCTACACAGGTTATCACTGACTGAGCGAAAATTGGAGTAAGACTACAACAGGTAGTCCGTTCTGTGCACATAATGATATAAACTAAAGTAGTGAACTGGTAAACTAATTGGAATATGCTTATTAAGAATTACTGGAAGACCCCTGCGCACACATACATAGGGGGGAGGGGGGGGGGGGGGGGGGGGGGGGGGGGGGGGGGGGGGGGGGGGGGGGGGGGGGGGGGGGGGGG
>JBBPDA010000039.1:11779750-11831572 GCA_037974385.1 Arnoldichthys spilopterus
CAAGGCAGAGTCCAGGCACACCAAACCTACTGCTCATGGTGTGGCCTTGCAATAGCAAACCTTAACCAAACATACCCCTTTTATTACACAGGCTATGCAGGTTGTCATTGACTTGAGTGACAATTGGAGTATGACTACAAGAAGTAGTCTGTTCACTGCACATAATGATATAAACTAGAGTAATGAACTGGTAAACTGTCTGAAAGGAATATGCTTATTAAGAATGACTGGACGACCCCTGCACACGCACAAACCTTTCCCCTCACCACTCACATGTACAGCCACCCCTTTAACCTACCCCTGTCACTCTACATTAAGACATGAATAAAGACAAAAACAAAATCATTACATCAAATCAAAATTTCAAGTGCAATCAGACAGAAAGGGAATATCTGGTCTTTTAAGGGTATTTTTAAATTCTGCCCAAAAAAATCCAACACGTTAAATGTCCCTGCAATTCTGTGACTATATGCTTTCTTTTTTTGGCAGCCAGTCGTCAAAAAAACGAAACAAAAACAAAAGGAACGAGCTAAACATCACTGCATGGATGGGCCTCTTTCATTCTCTCTCTTTTTTTTTTTTTTTTTTTTTCACATTCTCTCTTTTGTTTCAAAGTACCCGTTTCTTTTGAGAAAAAGTGCCCTTCTCAGTAACAAAGTGCAATCAAAACCTGCTGCTTTCCCATTAAGGTGCAAAGGACTGAAACACTGGGCACAGCACCGTAGCAGTGGCTGGGGGGAGGGGGGTTATAACTGATAACTGCTTCACAAACTGTATGTCTAATTTACTCATAAAAACACAAACCGCTTTCATGTCTGGACAGTAAGGACTTCCTGTGCACTCTCCAAATACACCACATTTAACTGCTTCTGCTATGTGCAAAATCCGTCAAACTCTCTCGAACTCTGTCAGCTCCTCCCTCTCTAAGTGGGCCCAATTCAAAAAAAGGGGAATGGACAAAACTGTGCAGCCACGATGTCAGATTTTGGAGGAAAGCATGTTGGGACGTGTCCACAAACCTGACGCTCCCAGCCCCTCTGAGTGAGTCATGGAGCTGGGACGTGGCCACAGGACAGTGCTGCACCCTCCCTGCCTTGCTCCCCCTCAGCACACACACCCACTCTGTTCACAACCTTCAGGTAAGGGAGACAAAGCTCAATCTCTGCGTTCAGGGTGGGGACAAAAAAAAAAAAACATGTACACCAATCAGCCATAAAATTAAAACCACCTGCCTAATATTGTGAATCACCCCTAAACAGCCCTGTCCAGTGAGGCACGGACTCTTCAAGACTTCTGAAAGAGTATTGCGGTATCTGGCACCAAGACGCTAGCAGCAGATCCTTGAAGTCCTATAAGTTTGACCAGCCCATCCCACAGACGCTCGATCAGATTGGGACATGAGGAAGTCAACACCTTGAACTCTTCGTAATGCTCCTCAAGCCGTTCCTGATCCGTTTTTGCTGTGTGGAACGGTGCATTATCCTGCTGAAAGAGGCCATTGCCATCAGGTCATACCACTGGCATGAAGAGTTTACTTGGGTTTCAACAGTGCCTAGATAGGTGGTACATGTCAAAGGACCTATTCACCACCTTTTCCGGCTTGCCATAGTGCATCCTGGTGCTTTCTGCAAAGCACACGCACCCGGCTGTCCACGTGAAATAAAATGAAATGTGATTGATCAGACTCAACCTCCTTGTTCCACTGCTCCAGGGTCCAGATGCTCACATGCCCATTGTAGACAATTTTGATGGTGGACAGGAGTCAGCATGGGCAGTCTGACTGTTGCGCTGCTACACAGCCCACATGCTGCAAGCTCCAATTCACTGTCCATTCAGACAGCTTTCAATCATAGCCCACATTACCTTTTTCAGCAATGTGCTACAGGAGCCCTTCTGTAGTATCAGACGAGGCACTCAAGCCTTCACTCTCTACGGGTATCAATGAGCCTTGGATGCGCTTGGGCTTGTCATCGTTTCGCCAGTTGTTTGTCCTTAGAGGAACACCCCACAAGACCTGCTGCTGTTCTGTGGGGTGTTCTGTATCAGTCATCTAACCAGCATAAAGTGGCCATTTTTTCTGCTTTCAGCACATCAGCTTCAAGAACTGACTATTCAATTGTTGCCAAATATAGGCCCCTTTGACCGGTGCCATTGCAATGTTAGTCGTTTCACCTGTCCGTGGTTTTTAATGTTGTGGCTGATCAGTGTACAGCTATACACAGCCCGAAAGAAGTTTGGGGGCACTTTATTTTTTTTTTACTTTTCAATTAAGAAAAAGTGTCTTACCACAAACCGTTATTTACTAAAACGTCTTTTTAGCGTTTTTTTTGCTCTTAGTTGCTGTTTCAAACTATCGTTTGAACACGCTGAAATGTTGATAATAGTTTGGCCCAAGCGTTTTAAACACCTGAATGCTTTGAGTGCTGACATCACAACAAGGAGATAAAATGTGTGAGCTTTGGAAATAGCTTCCAGGGGGAATATCTCAAATATTGTCACAAATATTAACATTTTAAATGTTGTTTTCTTCTTAATAAACCTGTTTGGGATAAAAACACGCTACAAACCAAATTATTATACTATAAACCAATAAAGAAAAAACATGCTAATTTGCAGCAAAACAAACCAAGTGTCCCCAAACTTTTGACAGGCAGCGTACACTTCGTCTCATTTTGAATCAAAAATATTTTGAGCTGTTATTTTTAAGGAGTTAAAAATCTTTAAAGTCCCCCTCCACCCCCTAACCACCATATCTGCCCTCCCTGCCACCCAGCTCCAGCTGTGCGCTTATTTGGCCTCCCATCTTGGACAAGTACGTATTTATTGCTCGTCTCATCGCCCAGGTCATCTCATGGATTTTGTGGTCCCTCGGGCAGCACGCTAGAATAAGCACTTCAAACCTCCCCTCCCTATCTTTAAATAGAACTCTCTCACTCTCTCTCTCTGTTGGATATCTTTAGTAAAGCTGTGCAAATGCATAAAAGGTGCTCGTCTCTACCTCTCCTTCCCCTGCATGAAAAGAGAAAACATTCTCGGCCTCGGTGCACCAGCTGTTCACAAAACAGTGGTCCCGTCTCTCCGTGCTTGCTGGCAAACCCCTGCACAAAACACACAATGTCATGAATCATGGTTCACAATCTGGGCGGGAACTTGGGGGTTCTGTCAAGTGCTGAGTTAGGACCAAAAACAAACAAAAAAATCTAAAAAAAAAATTGGTTTCTCAGTTAAATGCTCTCAACAATGTTCTCCCCTTACAAACTCCAACCAGGGAGCGACCTGGTGAGAAGCTGAAAGAAGATATAACCCTATCCATCTACAATATATCTCTTATAAAGGGACCAATATCATCATCTCCTAATATATACACACATGTATACAATGTAAAGTGTCAAGTACCCAAAAACAGTCAATGCAAAGGAAAACATCAAAAACGACCAAAAAAATGAAGACAAATTAAAAAAAAAAAAAAAAAAAAAAAAAAGAGAGAGAGAAATGCTAAAAAGAGGAAAGCAGGCTTGCGAGAGGTACAGATTCAACACGGCTTTGCTCGGTGGCAAACTGATGACGGTAGTGCTTCAGACACACAGAATCTCCTGCCCTCTCTTTTCTTCCCACTGCTTAAAATTAACGAGCCCCCCCCCATAGTGGATTCGACTCAAAAAAGTTAACCTTTTAAAAAGATAGAACCATCGATTTTTTTTTTTTTTTACAGAGAAAGTAACACTTAAAATCAAACCCCTGTCTGATTCTTTCTGGAACATTTAGAAAGAAGGTGCTGCATCAGAATTGCATAATATTGCCATATTGATCTGAGACAATATAACGTTTCTTTATGGTATATGTACATGTTTTCCACTGCATTAGAAAAAGGATGAATTTGTTGCTTCTCCCACATCTCTGATCACTTCTTCGTTCACCTGTTGCATTAGCAGCAGCAGCAGTCAGCTACGTGACCGACACCTCACTTTTTTTTTTTTTAAGACAAAGGCCCTGTGGAATGCAACCCAGAGACGAGGAACCTGTTTCAACTGCATAGTAGCTCCACTTTGTCGTATGCATATGGTTAAGCTGTTACGCCAAAGTTAATCCAACAACAACAACAAAAAACAAACAGAGAATAAAAACGACCCAGAAAGATGGAGACAGCGCGGGTGAGTGATTTGAAGTGCTCTTCACTCTTTCGACAGGCCAGTAACTTGTGGCTTTAGGTCTCTACACTGAATGTTAAAGTAAAAAGAGAGAGAGAGAGAGAGAGAGAGAGAGACGGAAACTATGAAATTAGATTTTTGTGACACCCTGATTTGGTTTTAAAAGAGGAGCATGTCGTTGTTTTTTCTTGTTTGCTTTCATTTTTTCTCATTTTTCTTTTTTTTATTCTTTTTTGTTTTTCCTCCGGTTTCCATGTGACGCACCCGACCCAGCAGTGTCTGATTTTATGCCATGGCAAAGTCCCTTTGCCTCATGCTTCCGTCCCCTCTGCCCTCTCCGTCTGGACTGTGCATGCGGCTCTCTGGAGCGTCCTCTGGGACAGGCGTCCCCCCGCCCCCCTCCGAGCGCCGCCGCGCCCTGGCGGAGCGCTGCCCCGGGACGGGAGGCTCCAGAGGACCTTCCAGCATCTCGTGCTCCCGTACGCGGGGCTTGCGGCCGCGTCGCGACGGGATCCCGTTACAGCCGTCCTTCTTCAGGTGGCGGTGCAGGTGGTCCGAGCGCACAAACGTCTTAAAGCAGCTGGAGCACTGGTAGGGGCGCAGGCCCGTGTGCACGCGCATGTGGTTCTTCAGGTCGTAGTTGTGGGCGAAGGCGGCCCCACACTGCGTGCACAGGTAAGGCTTCTCTCCTGTATGTTTGCGCATGTGAACCTTGAGCTTGTCCTGTCTGAGGAGATACACAAAGCACAAACACATTTTAAGGAAACAGTGAAAAATAAAACAAACCAATAAAATCAGCCTTTAATTGAGTGATTACGTGCCATTGTGAACACACCATAGCACAGCACAGCACAGCTCACAGTGCTCCGCAACGAAATGTGACCTCTGCATTTAACCCATCCGTGTGGGAACAGTGGGGACGGTACCTTGCCCACAGGTACCACAGTGGTGCTTGTACTGGTCTGGCATTTGAACCGGGATCTTTAAAATCACAGGGGCAACTCCCTGACCATTACACCACCACTGCCAAGTGTTAGTTTGTCAGGTGAGTTCACTCATTTTCCATTTACTCCAGATGGCGTATTACTCTTGGGATTCTTCACTGGTCCAACGACAGAAATATCCGTTATTTGTTACTTGTGTTTCTGTCTAGCGACACAGGTAGATAATCTTTCAGAAACCACATGAGCAAGTCTATTTCAGACACGTCATTGTGTCGTTTTTATCATAACTTGCATTACAAAATGCCTTCATGACCATATTGTGGATATCATCAACTCTTAAAAAAACAATAACTGCAAATACAGTTACACAGGGAACATTATTCGTCATGTTCATTTTAAATTTAGTGTGGAACAGTAAAATGCGTAATATTAAATACTGTTTCTTTTTGTCTGTTCCAAATTGTCGTGTTTCTGATTCAATAAATATGGTAATGTGTCATTAAAATGAAGTACCATGATACATTTTTTTGCCATATTGCCCACCACTAGCAAGCTGAAGATTCTTGCAGCTCCAGTGCAAAAGTAAAGAAGTAAACTTTGAATACCAAGCATGTCTTGGAGGATGGGAAAACTGTGCAAATTCTATTTTTTTTCCATCAAAATGAACAATCCATAGCTCAGGAAGCACTATTTCAGCATATAATAAACGACTGAATATACTCGCTGAGCTCCTATAACCTTGATTTGCGGTACAGGGTGATCTATAACAGTAAAGCAGGACGACCTGTAATTTCCCAACATTCCCAAAAACAACAGCTTCATTCATTCTGAGCATTTCTGAATAAAGTGTCATTGTGTGTTTGAACTGTATTTCTTACTGCTTGTCTCTCATAACTAGTATGTTCCCATGCAAAGCCACCTTTAAAGTGTGTGGGCAGAAAACTGCAGCGGAAAGCTTCACATGCATCATAGTTTTTAATGAATAATGCGAAGCAGTAAGATATCATGCTTTTATTAAATAATCCATAAGCCTATAACCTCCAGAATCCAACTTCCTTCAAAGGAAGTAGGTTTGATTATCTTGCAACATTTGTTTGCTCCCAGAAGGAACTCGGTCATCTGGGGACAAGGGCCATAAAGCTCAAATCTTTATCTCCGTAATTTCTCGGTGAGTCAATGAGGCGCTGGAGGGCTCAATGTTCGCCACGGAGCTCCAGTGGGCTTAGAGGCTCCCAAAGGCGTGTGACAAGGGGTGATGCTTTATCAGTGTAGTAAAGCAGAGATTTACAGTGAAACGATAGTGATCAGCTACAGCACTTCACCTGCTTGCATAAAATCTTCGGCGTTTAAGCGAACCAGACGCAGATTATTTCCCCAAGTGCTGCTACATCAAAGCCACAAGTGGAATGAACAGTGGGCGCTCGGTTGACTCAGAAACCGAGATCAAAACTCCAGACAAGCGTGGTATTGAGAAACATCTTTTGAGGAATGTTGCTTAACCCTCTCAGGTGCCCTCATTGGTCCCACTGCTAAGACATGACAAAGTTGTGTGGACCCAGCGGCAGGTCTGTGAACCTTAAAGGATTAGGTTCAATTTAAATGGAGTGAAACATCAAGGCAAGACATTTGAGGCGGTTCAGATGTGTATGCAGCTTCGATGTTTCTAAAGCACTCGAACACAGAATCAAGAAGGTGTGAAGGGAGGGGGTTTGGTGTCTTAGAAAGACCGACACTGTGAAACCCGAGGCAGTTTTGCACGAATAAGGGAGCTATGTTGTGATATAAAGTGCAAGGTCTTGGGCTGGTAGACCTCTGCACGCATTCACCCCACAGTCTCCCTCCCCCACTGCCTGTGACCAGGGCAGAGTACAGCGAAATAAACTGCTGTAGTTGGCCAGCCCGGAACTGTGGAGGCTTACTGTACAAACACACACACGTGCGCACACACACGCGCGCACATGCACATACACACACAAAAAACACAAACACACAAACAGGAACAAACACACAGGCTTGGGTTGGATTTAAACAATGTCAGGACACATGCATTATATATAATAAGACACACACACACACACATGTACAAACACACACACACTCACATATATATATATATACACACACACACACATACACACATGGGTTCAGCCCACTTCACAAGTGTAGTCTCACCCTCTAAATCTCACACGCATGCAAATAAATTGCAGCCTATATTGTGCTTTTTAGTGGCCTGTACAAGAGCGCGTGCATGCAAACCTGTGGGCCGCCAGTGTAATAAAGTGGTGCACTGACAGAATTGAATTATTTAAAGGACATGACTGATTTATTACAGTGTGAGAGAGACACATTCTTAACCCTGACCAAACAGGATTAAGATTACAATGACCCTATCCCACTGCCTGCTGCATTTAGATCCACCTAGCACAAATAGGCTCCTGGATATTTTCAGTGCAGCATCTATTTCCAATGCAAGTCCCCTGATTAATTCATTAAGGGGATAGTTTCATGGAAGAGGTGCTGGCCTTAAGTACAGCGAAAGCCACCCCTTCCAGCTCGCTAACCCGCATTCAGCACACAACAGCCATGCCGTTTGTAAGAGACCCGCGTGCGCTTTGGGCAATAATCAACGTTAACGCCTGGGATCACAAGTTCAAATAACTCACTGGCACAGATAGGGCACCACTCTGTAATCCCTCCCAATATCAGCATGGAGCGGTTTATAGTGGCCTCATCGCTGATAAGACACAGCCAGGCCATGCCAACCACAGCCCATTTTTATTGGATCCCCCTTGTTAAAATTCCGGGACTTTGTCATGCAGGCTGCCTGTCACTATAAAATGTTGTTTTATAGCTGCTCGCCTCCTCACCGGCATACAGAGTACCTGCCTGGGCTTACTGGTCCACTGCATTTAAATGTAGGATGCTGGTTAGGTAGCTCCATGCCCTCATCCACTAGCTCTAACCATTTTCCTCCTCTCACAGTCCAGCTGCAACCATTTCTAAATGCAACAGTATTGGCATGCGCTTCACCACGTTCAAAGAACAACTGTTGAACCCGGAGCCCGGTGGTTGGTTGGTCTGTCGCACAGAGGGTTGTACGGATGTAAATATCTGATCTCATAACTTTATTTGATATTAAGTCTGTCTGGCCAGAAATGATGGCATACTTCACCTCCTCACCTCTGCCCCAGTGACAACATAGTCCTGGAGCCCAGGTGTATAGATACGAGACCACATGGTACAGCTGTAAGGCTGCAGCCCTTAATGACCTTAAAAAGTTTAAAGGCACGCACATGAACAAAATAATGGCTTCCTTGTCATTTAATTTTGGCAGATGAAAGCACTGTTTTTCAAGAAGCATAGCATTAGTCCACAAACACAATTAGCTGTCGATAATGTTAATTGTGGAAATAAAGTTGTTGTATTACATAAATCAAAGAGCTCTGCAGCACTATAAAAAGATACATGCAGTTATTCCTGCTTCTGTTGTTTTGGTGAAGAACTATGACAGCATTACGACAGGTGGAAAGTGACAGGAAACAGCCAAAGCCATAATGGTTTGATGAATCAATTCATCTTGCTTACCTGGTGAAGCGCACTTTGCAAATGGCGCACTCGTAGGGCTTCTCTCCTGTGTGTGTGCGGATGTGTCTGGGGAGCTTGCCAGCTCCCTGGATGACCTTGGAGCAAATGGGGCACTTCTGGAAGGCCTTAGAGCGCATCTTCCTCTCTCCGCTGCCACTGCCCCCTCCACCTGGCTGGCCCCCCCCACCCCCACCGCTGCCCCGCACAGACCAGAGGGGCAGAAGGCCCTGCGAAACAGCAGCACCACCTGCCTCCTCGTGCTGCGTGCTGTTAAAGTACTTCAAGTAAAATTCCACGTCAGGCTCCTCTCCGTCCGGCCCATCATCCTCAGCCCCCATGGCCCGCTCCTTTTGCCGCTCTATGGAGTCCATCATCTGTTGCAGGAGCGCGCTGGCAGGCCCCCGCTCTGCCTCCCTCTGCACAGGGTCCTCTACGTCCCGCTCAACCTTGGGTTCTGGCGGATGGAGGTAGAAGTGTCCGTTCTGGGACGGGGTGTAGAAGTGAGAGAGAGTGTCAGCGCCGTTCCCCCGAGTCCATAACAGTGTGTCCTTGGCGACGTCAGCAGGCATCCCGTCCGGCCGCTTCTCGTCCTCCTCAGGGGGGTCATCGTCATCCTCCGGGTCCGGGGGCAAAGACGGTTGGGCAAGGACCTGGGCGAGGGGTGAGAAGTAGGCGGCCGGGCCGGGGGGTGTGCCGTTGCTGTCAGCGCTGCCATTGCGCTGGCTAAAGTGCAGGTGTGCGGGTGGGTCCCTGAGCTCTGGCGTACTGCAGCCGCTGCCCCAGTGCGCCCCCCGCTGGAAGAACTCCAAGTACTCACGAGCACGCAGCCGGTTGCCTTTCTCTCCTCCACTCCTCCAGTGCTCCTCATCCTCCCCTGCTTCGTCCTCTGCATGCTCACTACCTGCCTGAGAACAGCAAACGGGAGCACAAGGTGCACTCAACAGCTGCCACATTTGAAGAGGTGATGAAAAAGGCACTGACACACAAAAACACTAGCTTTAGTCAAATTATTTTAAAAATCATAAATAATATTTGGCTGAAATGTATCCCCCTAGTTCAGTTTACCTGTTTGTCCATTAGGCCTGGGCAGTATCTACTACACACTGCCCCAACATTTTACTGCACTTTACAACATTTTTTATCATCAGTATCAATTTTTTCTATTCTGGGGCCTGTAATTGGACTATTCTGTCGGTACCAGAATGTAACTGCTGCACCATTTAAAGTGGAGGTTTCTCGACCGAGTCCACCAGTATCAACAGAATGACAAAACAATGAAAAGGTTCATCTCTGTTGGTGTGCTAATGGAGCGCCACCCTTTTTATTTCTCGCAATAGAGGGAACCAAGTCCTGTTGACAGCAAGGTTGGGAGGCGAAAAAGCGACAAAAGTGACCACAGAGCATCAGGCCTTCGTCTCACAAAAACTCCAGGTTATGAAATGTCATCATCTGTATTTCTAAAGGACTGTATACCCCCCCCAGTCTATTTTTATTTCATAATATTTATCTATTTTTATTATTTCAAAGCATAAATATTTATATTTATGATCATATATTTATAACATAATTAATGGTAATTATATATTATATAATGTATATTTATTTATAATGGGATTTACTAGTTTTTCATATTTCATATTTATATTAAACACATTATTAACATTCACGTAAGAATCTATTTTAAATATATTTATTTGTGTCATTTATAAATATAAACAATATGTACATATAAATATATATATATAAATATATGCAACATATTTATAAAATATACACATTAACAGATATGGTGCAAGGTTGTCTTATATCTGGTGCTCTGACGTAACGGATGGTCACGCCGCTCGTAGTTTGACATACCACGGTATGGAGGTATGACACCCAAGCCTAATATAGCACCGCCTGAAGTGTTTTATTTTCATTTTTTTACGTCAAGACAGTAACTCTTCCCTTGTGTGATTGGTTGACCCACCGGCGGAGAGAGCACTTTGGTGTCCAGCAGGTGTGTACAAACGTCTTGGACAGGTGAGATCTCTAACAATCGGGCGGCGCTCAGGATGTCCGCCACGCTGCTGCGGCTGACTGTGAGTGTGGCTGTGTAGGCAAAGTCCAGCAGGGCAGCGAGTGCCTCGGCCCGCACAAAGTCCAGCGCATAGACGCTCTGGCGGTCGGCAGCTAGGCCTGAGGTGAAGAGCTTGTGGAAGTAGGTGCTGCAAGACGCCAGGACCGAACGGTGGGCGGGGAACTCGCGCTCCTGGGCCACCAGCAGCACATCGCACAGCAGGCCACTGAGGCGCTGCCGGTTTAGGCCCCCCAGCAGGTCGGCGCTGTGCTCGGGAAAGGGGATACCCACGGGACCCTCCTCCGCCTCGCCCGTGCCCCCACAGGCCCTCCCCTGACGTCCCCCCCGCCCACCGGCGCCCGACGACATCTTCCACCAGCCTGCCGCCGAGCCGCCAATCGCAGCCCCCACCCGTGCGTCCGTCCTGCCGTCTGTCCGTCTGCCTGTCTGCAAAAAAAAAAAACGAACAATCGTAAACGTTGGTGAGGCAAGACCTGTTGATTTGTGTAAGGAATAATAACCCATATAATTATATAAACAGTTTAACAACAATTTGATTTGATAAACTTTTGATTTGTGTTAAGGGCTGCATCAGGATATCGGAATCATTGGACAGATGTTTAAATTTGATACTTCAGGCCAATAATTG
The DNA here is from genome assembly GCA_037974385.1 of Arnoldichthys spilopterus. Classification (NCBI taxonomy): domain Eukaryota; kingdom Metazoa; phylum Chordata; class Actinopteri; order Characiformes; family Lepidarchidae; genus Arnoldichthys; species Arnoldichthys spilopterus. Next base: position 11,791,136 of record JBBPDA010000039.1, read on the forward strand.
ATGATGATGTCATTGTCCGGAAGAGTAGAGAGAGGGGACACTGTGCTACCACTATAAAAAATGTCTGCGTTTTACATTTACATTTAGTCATTTGGCTGATGCTTTTATCCAAAGCGACTTCCAAGACGTGGAGCAGTGTAGTGGGACAGTACCTTGCTCAAGAGGTCCTGAGCTGGGACTTGAACCTGCAACCTTCAGGTCCCCAGCACAGTGCCCTAACCACTAGGCCACCACTGCCCCATGGTTTTACATGCGTAACACTACAAAAACAAGTGTTTCCTTTCTCTATAACACTAATCCAGGTAAACTTCGTTGTGATTTTTATATTTTCTGAATGTTTACATATTGGCATTGGCCCAGAATCCCATATTGGTGCAACCCTACTTAATATATAATTACGTTATACTCCATGAATTAATTATACTACAGACCTGCTCAACTGCACAATGGTTCCTATTTCTGGTTCTAAAATATCCATGTCCTGCATACTTTGTTCACAACACACCTGATCCATCTAATCAGCTACTTAACACAACCTTTTTGTGTGGCAGAGGATGTATCAGGGCAAACAAGTAAAGTGTGTGCCTGCTCAGTTCTGGCACTGTGGTAGCCCACTGAGAAGGTCTCATACAAAAACTGTGAAAGCAGTATCTGTGCAGATTCTTCTTCCCCTTCTTCTGACCGTTTGTCTTACTTCAGACCTGTTTCTTTCTAGAATCTCACTTCCTTCTGGAGCAAAACCAGCAATTGAGCTACTATCGTTACGCTGCAAATGCAAATTTGACAGAGATGAAGAGGAGCGAACAGAGAGTGGTCTAACGGCTGCATTCATCAAGCCCTGTGAAGGTCACTGACATACAACAAGGGCGTCAAAGTACATGCTCTGGTACTAGGAGAAGACATCCCACTGGTTAATGTATCTCTCACATATTCCCACCTGTTAATGTACTGTACTTGAATAGACTGAGTGTATCACTTCAGTTTTATCACCAATTATAAAAAAAAATATGTACAAGTTCGTAATTGTACTATACCCTACGATACTTTAACATCTGTATAGTAAAGATGCACAGATTTAGTTATCCAGTTCCAATCCGATTTCGATAGCTGGTTTTGGATATCTGCTGATCGATACTTTATTTGAAGTTCAGTATATTCACATGTTCAAAAAGCATTAACAGGCCTGAACAAATCCAATGACAGCAATCCGTCGTCAACTACTGCTACCCACAACCTAGGAACCAAAGTAGCCTGCAGTCTTGTTTCCACCCGGGTGAGTACATGTGCAACCCTTGCTAGCTCATGGATAAAAACAGGTCTGCTGATATCTCTTTGTTGCTAACTAGCTAGCTAGCTGAAAGCTTATAGCAGGGTTATATGTATTTTTTGAGTGCTTTAACTAGCTATAGAGGTACCAAAATAACCATTCTTAGTTTAACACTGAAATGACTATAGCTTGACTTTAGCTGAACTTTGATTCTTATTTGATTGGTTGGAACAGCCATTAACTGTAGAGTTGATTGGCACCTGCTCTCTGCCTGGAAAGCGCAGCGGGTTGGGGTGCCACATGCAAAGAACCAATGAGATCTGGATCAGTATGTGGATCAGTAACATCAATCTAGTATGTGAAGTATCGGTAATGTACCAATATTGGATTGGACTGGCCCTATTTCTAATATATAGTCTACATACTCCACAAAGAATCTTAATACTAGTTCAATAGCACCGAATGTAGGCCACTTTAATGCACTAGTCCAACCAATACACTAGTACACCTCGATGCAGTAGTTTGTTTAAGCCTGCACACTGTATCACACTTGATTACACTAGCTAGGTACAACTCTGCTCAAATACTAGCAGTAAATCTGGTCCAGTGCTACTCAGATCCTAACAGAAATGCTCGTTATGCTTATCTTGTTTGCTGTGATGGGTTTTGGGTGTTGAACGGCCTTAAGCCCTAGCTGGGTTAGAGAGGGCACAAAGCCTGCTGACTCCATGGCTAATGGGAAAGTACATGAGAAGAGCAGAGAAGAGAAGAGAAGAGCAGAGACAAGAAGAGCAGAGCAGAGCAGAGAAGAGAAGAGAAGAGAAGAGAAGAGAAGAGAAGAGAAGAGAAGAGAAGAGAAGAGAAGAGAAGAGAAGAGAAGAGGGCGTGTGTGGGTCAAGCTGAGTGTAGGAAGAGGAGAGTGGCGCACAGAGGGTAGGGCTGTGCAGCATGTGCCCTCAGTAGCGTGTCACTCTACTGCTGGGTGGGTGTGGGGGAGGTCAGGGGGGCTGCTGAGCGCAGGCCGGAATGGAAAAGAAAACCCACAGGAGGAGGTGGTGGTGGTGGAGGAGACGCGCAGGGCTGTGAGGGAACGGTATTAAATAGGGAGGTTGTCAATCCGGTCTGAGCCGGTTACCCCACCCTACAACGTGTGCCAAGTTTCAGGAAAGGCCTGTCCCCTTGCTCACGTGTAAAGGGGGGGGGGGGATTAAAATGATCGACTGCAGCCCGGGCAGGAGTGGGAGGGGAGAGGAGAGGAGGGGGGGGGCTTTGGAAGGCAACCCTCCTCGATTTGTCCGTTCAAACACGCACACACACATACGCATGCACGAAAGCCAAATAGCCTAAAACCCCCAACCCCCCCCTCCAACCCTCCATCTGGCAGAGCGACCCAGCAGGGGGTAAGGCCAGGGGGGATTATTCTCTATAAGAGCAACACATTCAAATGACATTCCTTCAGATCAAGCCCCTTCGTATGTACGCAAGACCTGCTCGACCTGGGCCGCCCTACCGCTCCCACACCCCCTCTTACAAAACTGCTTCCTTCCTCACCTAGAGTGCTGCTGGCACAATGTCAGGACACTGCAGAGGTCAGGCTTAGGTAAAGCACAACGTAAATGCTCCCAATGACCCTTGCTGCGGAATAATACACACTTGATGCCACAAGGATCTCTACATTAATGTGTTTACATAAAACGAGAAATGCAGCTGCCAAATATTACGAAGCACAAGAATACTTCAATCTAGGGCACATATGCAACACATGCGCTTCTATATAGTGCACCTCAGGGAAGCCCTTCCAATAATAGTTCCACTCTAGACCACATCTTGAAGTTCAGTGGTAATGACCATAAGCCTGGGCTTAAGCCTTTCTTTCTCCTTCTCCTCTGACTCCTGTGCCATGGTGATGGGCACCTGCACACTCAACATTACAGTGTGGCCCTTGTCCTTTTCCTTAGGAACTCTGATAAACCCTGGTGCGCCTGGCAGACCTGTGCTCATTTCACTATCACATCCAGGCCTCATTTGAATAGGCGAGGGACAGGACCAGTCGAGAGGCAAGGGTGTAACGGACAAATGCCTGCAGCGTTTAACTGGAGAAACGGGTACACCTTGCGATTGAGGTTCAACAACTTCGACGAGGCATCAGATCACAATTATTTTGCTATAAACTGCGATATAAACTGTGATATGATTTGCAATATATAAAAACACACTGGTTAACGTTTAAAGCGGTTCAAGACTGGAACAGGAAGACACCTTCATTCATAAATGCAGACAGAACACCCTCGATGAATGTCCATGACTGGTCAAGATGCTGACAGTGTACAGTCAGTTTTGACAGGGTTCGTTTGCATATCGCGGTCCTCTGCAATATCAGTACCGCGAAAGCCAAAGTGACAGCAAGCAAACTGTGATGACCATGAACTCCCGGTGTAATGTGCAGGCCCACCTCTTACACAATCGAGAGATGATATGGAGTTGAAGTATCTAGGAACGAGGCCCAATTAGGAAACAAGCAAGAATATGATTAAAAGCGTGCATGCTGCAGCAAAGTGGCTAACAGGTGACAAAGTGCTGTTCCTGTCCCGGAATAAACCCAGGTCTAGGCTGAGAGAAAGAGGAAACACTGCAAACAAACCTGATCCTGACACCTTCTCATGGCTCCAAACATTCCTCATCACTAATTCATGGCTGTGGGTGACGGGGGCCGTGCCTCAACCCCAACGGCTCGCTTGCCGGCCTCTTCCATCGGCCGCATGCACGAGCCTGCCGCTGCTTTGCAAGTCAAACCACAATCCCCCCCCCCCAACCTTACCCCAGGCCTGCTGTGCCACGGCCAATGTGGCGAGCAGTTATCGGGATTTTTCGGGGACGATCCAGCTCTATAAGCCAAGCATCGACTGCTGGGCCATTTTTTTGGGAGGCTTACAGAAAGTAAAACGCTTTAAAGTAACCACTCAGTTATTTTCAGCAGACATGTACCTGTGCACGCACACAGTCGTTACGATGCAAAATGTTTGGCTATGTAACAGTAGCATTGATGATGTGTAATTACTAAGAAACAAGCACTGTGCAGTCATTTAACAAGACACGACACCGGCGTTACACTGACTTGAACAATGTAAACGATGACACCTAGAGATGATTTTAAGCTCGGCGCTAGCTTCTGCAAAGGACAAAAAGTAGTGTGAAGTCTAGTTAATGTTCCCGGTGAAGTTCTTCGAATGTTACTCCTCACCTCGAGTGACTCTGAAGTGAACACGGCTGAGCACAGCACACTGACCCAATCAGATCATCCATTATATCAACTGTAAACCAACACCTCCGAATGAAACGTCTCAGCTGAGCACATACCATGCATTCCAGGAACACACACTCCGACTTATGACATAAACCAAAACAACCACAAGAGTTTTTTAGAGTTAAGCACGTCACTGGAGCCTTTGGTGCTTTTATTAGGTCATTTTCTTCTTTTTTTTAACCCAATTACCTCAGTGTAGCCTGCAATAGTAACTATTTACAGAGTTTACTGATGAGATCGAAACACAAGCACAGGAATCCTCAGATCGAGCCCAGTCAAAGAGAGAATTACTCGCACTAATGTGAGCGAACACACTCCACATCAGCTCCAACATCTAGTGCAGCATGAACGAAGGGTGTGCAGAGGCATACCCCGACCGGTGTGTCCACTCGGTGCTTTTGTATGTGTGTTTGTGTGTGTGATTAGTGGCAGTGGCTTGGAGGGAGGGAGGGGGGGGGGGGATTCACTACACACAGGTCGGCAGAGTTCAAGGTCAGGGCCGAGAGGATATTAGCGGATAATCGGAAACGCTATGGAGAGGGGGGTGTCTGGTTCCAAGAAGAACAGGATTTTGAGCAAGGCCTTGCGCATGAGTCACTCCTGCCAGCAGCGGTTAGAGTCTGATTGGTTGCGTGGAGCGCAAGCAGGAAGTAGGCGAACAACTGATAAAACTGGAGTTGTGGGGTTGGGCTGTTTCACTGGAGATATGTCAGTAGCCTGCCAAAAATCCAAGCTTGTGTTCACAATGCCCCATCAAAGGTAGTGGGTGAGGCCGCTTAAAAAACGAACATACATGACTTGAAAGCTTACTCTGCCTTAGCCTGTTTCAGTCGCTGCCAACTTCTCTCCAGCCCTACAAAACCGGAGCCTAACCTCACACAACCCTGTGTCTTCACCCCGCTCAACGGTTAAACTCACTTCTACTTATGTCATATGGGTCCATAAACGTTTGAGTACAAAGAACACAGTTTTTATGGTGAATATTCAAAGGTCCTCAGTTGTGCTGTGGAACTTCAAAACCGTAGGAAGAGGTACAGTAAAAAAATCATCCGAATGAGTAATGGCGTGTTTACAATCCTCCCCAACCAGTCGCGGCTTTATCTGGAGGTTAGACCTAAGTGTGAAAATGTCAGACGCCCCCTCATAGTTTGACCAAAGTTTTCCAGGCCCGTTTCCCTGCATCTGGCAGCGGGCTGGCCACAACTTCTGCAAGTCTTTCTGGACAGTGCGGCCAAGCTTACAGGAAACCAGTGAAGAGAGACCAAACAACGCAAACCCATCCTCAAAAGTGACATCTAACGGCTTCAGCATGGATTTAGAGCAAGGGTTGTGAACGCCGGTCCTGGGGTATTCCTGTTTTCCGTGTTTTAACATTTTCCCTGCTCCGACTCCCTGCCCCTTATTACCTCCACCAATAAACGGAGGACGTTTATTAGTTTATTCGCTGAATCTGGTTGTATTCCTTTTTAATTTGTTGGTTGAATCAGTGTTGTAGCACAGGGAAAACACTAAAATGCACACGTCCAGGCTAATCCAGGACCAGTGTTGGGAATCGATGGGCATCAACTTGATTAGAACCATCACGTCCATCACTGGACGTTAAAAACTAATGAAAGGCGGTGATTGGTCAGATGTAGTACCTTAGCAGGCAACTGACAAGATCTCATAAAAATGTGTAAGAAAAGATGTATGCATGTTGTTTTTCCTGCGCTACCCCTGTTTTGCACATTTTAGTGTTTCCTTTAAACTAACTCACCCACTTTAACTCAAGAGAGGCTTGTTAATGAGTTTTTTTCTGCCAAATATGCAAGGCAGAGCTACTCCAGGACCACCGTACTGACATTACCAGTGCCCTTGTGCCCATGTCTCTCTCCTCCTCTTTTGCAGAGGCCCAGCAGAGTGGACGGAAGATGACTTCCTGCGTGACTCTGGTGATGGTGTAACAGAACCCGCTCTGTTATCAGATGACCAGCTCTCCCAGAAACTGCACTGTGCTCGTCCACCACCGGGGCCCACCACAGCTTCCACTTCCTCCTTTCCGCCTCTGCTGAGGAGGCGAAAAAAAAACAAAAAAACCCTGTACCTCCCACCCTCTGCCGCTGTGTCATCCACATATCTCTCAATGATCATGCAAAGGTAAGTGTGTCAAGGACTCTCCTCCGCTCAGCCGAGGCCCAGCTCCACAACAGCGAACGGGGGCAGGCAACAGAATAACCTTACAGCAATCGGATTCCGCGTTACTGTAAAGGAAACTAAGAAGTAGGCCTTACTCAACGTGTGGACAGAGTCTCCGCAGATAAGGACAAGTGGAAGAAGGCCCTTTAAAGAGTGCAATGAGAGCATAATGAGATGAGCTCTCTGATTACCGATAGGGAGGTTCACTCGCTGCAGCCCATCTTCCAGCATCATGGTCTTTAATTTGATCACTTCAAAAATGCTTCACAACAACCCATCTTGCACGCTGCCCTCGCAACGAAGCAGAAAAAAAAACTGGCAGAGGACAGGCCGCCTGCTAGAATGCCTTCAAGGCCGAGCCTTTTGCTCAAAGGTGCAGCTCCAGTCACATAGTTTTGGCGCGTAAAGTAAAATTCCTCTGAAATCACTCTGAAATACTGTAACTCCAAAAATACACACAAACCCACACAGCTACCAAACTCAGATCACGACAGGCATTTGAGCCTTCTGAACACAAGAGAATGGCGATCTTCACGAGAAATGCGGCTTTCGGCGGCAATTTACCATCAGAGAGCTATCTCAGGGCGCAAGGGACTTGGAATAGCATTCTAAGAAAAGTGTTAAGTGTTAAGTCTACACGAGTGCCGAGCAGCTGAACAGGGGTGTGAGCGTAGAGACAAAACGTATAAAAACGACTCTATAAAGAAATGATGTGCAATCAAAGCAAACAAATATCCACTGGAAGTGAAAGCCACGTCTGAATTTTTGGACAACTGATGATTTACCTTCCCAAATCATTCAACTTTCAGTGAAAATTACCCCCCCCTCCCCCTCCCCCTCCCAGCAATTTTGGATTTAATTTAATGGAAAGCAACATTAATGTTTGATTTATGGGTGGTGCTCGCAATGTTCTCACACACACTTGCGCACTCGCACACACAGTCCCCATAACATTCCTACCCAGGTGCTGTGACCCAAATTGACCCCATGGTGTGATCTACTCATACAAAGTACGCGCACTTCGAGTGGGCACAGATATGCGTGTTATTCACACTGCAAGTAAGACACAATAAAGAGTGGCCTCACCCCTGACAAGACAAGGAGCCTTTTCTGTGTATTGTTCAGACACTGGGCGTCATCAGTGAATAAAAATACCCCCTTGCGCCCTCCCTGTACCCGCACCAGAGAAAACGAGTCGAGCAAGTATGGGTTGGAAATTATCCGCATACATCCTTGAATTAAAAATAAATAAATAAATAGTGAGAGAACGAAAGAGAGAGAGAGAGAGAGAGAGAGAGAGCGAGATTCCTGTAATGGCTTTTCATACACAGGACACTCATGCAGACTGCTGATCTTACTCAAGTCATGAGACGCTACCAGAAGACCCTCAGTGAGAAACAGTGAGGGGGATGTGCATCGAGACTGAGCTATAAAAAGTATGAGGAAGGAGTTAGAGACACACAGGCCACATCTGCCTATGAAAGACTAAAAGCCTGAGCAGTGCAGAGGTTCAGAGATTTCCATTTGCGACACCGCCACATAAATAAATAGAACTTTTTCAATTGTTCCCTCAAGTGGAGGTGAAACGTTTCATCATATGTGCCAGATGTGGCAAGCTGGAGGGCCATCGTAATGACCTAATAGTGCCCAACTTGGTCATTGCTTCATTATAAATTTGCTATTAAAAAAAAAAAAGATTTTCTATTTTCGAAGTGGTCACGCAAATGCCTGAACGATGTCACTTGCTAGAAGTAAAAGTAACTCCCCTCAAAGTTAAAGCCAGCAGCAAATAACCTCTTTGGGCCATACCTTAGCGCAGCAAGGCCTCCGTTTCCCATCTCTACTCCATCTGCAACTGGGTCAAGCTCTCCCAGCTCAGTCAAGCTAGTCCCTCTCTGCCTCTCTCTCCCTCACTCGCTTTTTCCTCCTCAAAGATCCCTAGTCCTCTCTCCTCCTGTCTTCTTCACTTTGGGCAGCAGAGAGAGTGAGAGTGCAGTTAAGAAGCGCTTACCAGCCCAGACAGAAACGTGTCTCTTTCCTCTGGCCAGTCTCAGTATTACCCCTGCCTGCCTGCCTGCCTCCGTGTCTGGGCAGGACCCTGCTGTGGAGCAACTGCAGACGGGAAACTTCCGAGTGGCCCTTGTTACATAGGCAAGCCCTTGCCTGATCCCACACAGGCAGACACCTACTAACCCCCCACCCCCCACCCTCTCCCCCCACCCCTCTATTTTCAGCCCACTGCTCTGGCTTCACTTCCCCCTCTGCGATTGGCCTGACAGCTACTCACTCACCACACCTCCCCACTGGGATAGGCTGCCGGCTGTTCCCTTTCCTGTATGGCCAAGGGCAAGGCACTCTGGGATATGGATTTCTTTGGAGCTACTTCACCTGGTTCTAGGCCATCGCTGTGGAACTACAAGTCCCAAGCTGTCCACTCTCGCCACCCCCACACCTCAGAGCCTGCTTCAACGTAAGCACTTGGAGCTGAATTATACACTACAGTGTGTTGCTAGCAGGATGCCAGGTATTAAAAGTACAGACCAGCCATCAAGCGAGTGGGCCAGGCGCAGAGCGGGGTAAAGAAATGTGCAGCTTTCCGAGGCAAAAACAAACACCACAGTACTGACACATGACAAGTCAGCCTAAATAACATAAAATAATATAGGGGGGAAAAAACTCTGGCATTCTTGACCTAAATAAGACTTTTTAACCAACGTGAAATACTCCAACACAGCAGGGCAAGGGGCAGCAAAAAATAATCCAGAGCCCGAAAGCTCTGACACAAGTAATCCATCACAGCTGATTCACTGTGTAATGACAACGAAACAAAAAGTAAAGCCTGTCACATGCCACTTCTACCTTGTCCCAGAGTATTATTTTTGGTTCCTCCTTCCTCTCACACTGTCCCACTCCTCCTCTCTCAAACCCCCCCCACCCCCCCACCCCCCCGCCACCATCTCCGGCTAAACTAGAAGCACTAATACCTAAAGAATGGAAGGAAAGTTCAGCAAAGCAATGCCAATACATTATAGGTGAGTGAAATGAGTTAACTCTGCAGGAAAACAGCAGCTCAAGTCTTATACGCTCAGCAGCCGCCCCCCACTAGCCCCTTTGCTCTTTCTGTCCCCCTCCCTCATTCCTTTCTCTTCTCCCTGTAGTCGACAGGCCCTGGACAGACATGCAGGGGGGACTGTGTGTGTGTGTATGTGTGTGTGTATGTGTGTGGGGGGGTGTAAACTCACCTGCGATGGCCGTGGTGCTGCTTGTTGTGGCTACTCTCTTCCCTCCTCTCCTCTCCTCCTCTCTGGAGCTCTCTCCCTCTCTCCCTCTCTCTCTTTAGCTGTCCCTGCTTCTCAAAGCCCCGTATGCGCTAAACAGGCAGCAGCAGATCAACTCAATTCCCTTCCTGGTTTCTGGAGGGCAAAGAGGTCCCTCCCTTTCTGTCTCTCTCGCTCTCTCTCTCTCTCTCTCTCTCCCCCTCTCTCTCGCTCTTAAAGAAACAGCATTCCTCCCTTGCCGGTCTCCTCCACACCTCTCTGGGGAATACAGCAAAAATCTATATTACCATGAGACAGTGGCAACAGTCATTTTGTCCCAAAAGCAGGTGACAGAGTGCACAGAGGGGCGGACCGGTCAAATCCAAACGCCTTTTCAAAAAAGTTACCCAGCCCAGCATGACATTTACAGTGATCATGGGTGCTAAAAACTATGATTGTAAGGCGTCCTTTTCTTTCAGAAGTGGCTGTGCTCTACAGTCACACCCACCCATTCCATAGCTTGAGGTCATGGAGTCCCACCCCAGAAACAAGCCTTGGCACATTCCAAAACACTCAGGGTCTGCCAGCAACACCCCCCCACCATGAACACACCGCTCTCTGGCTTACACAGCTCCTAATGCTGCTGTATCTCAAGGGTCTCTAGAGGAAGGTACCACTATTCTTTCACATTGTAACTTTGGTGCCAACATAAATCATTTTACAGACTATTACGCTTCACTTGAACACCACATGAACAAAATGGATTTAATTTATCTCTGCTAATTACATGCCAAACTCTTCCAGCTATATCATACTAACTGCGTGAATGGCCATCTAAACAGCAAATAAACCTCAGTCACTGGAGCCATCACCTTGATCCTGTTGAGCCACAACCTCAACTGGACATCAGATTCCATGATTGTGCTCTTATTCTTATTGTGGGGAGAGGGACCCCAAAACAACCAAAAATACTGGTCACAAGAAAGTCCAGAAAGCAGCACACCCATGTACTAATATGATATTACTAAAATATTATCAATATATAACAGGAAACAATAACACAAAAAATACACACTCCCCCAGTTTTTCTATTTAGCAACTTGTGAACCCTGTTTCCTAAGAAGTTGGGATATTTTTCAAAATCCAATAAAAACAAAAATCATAAAATTCAGGTAAACCTTTACTTAAGTGAAAAAGTACAAAGATTTTTAAAATAGTTTTACTGACCGACTTAATTATATTTTGTAAATATACATAAATGTAGAATTTGATGATTACAACATATTCAGTAAGTTGGGACATAGTTCAAATATGACTGAAAAGTACACAGAATATTGAAGGAACACTAGTGACATTTGTGAATTTGTGACAGAAATTTAGTCAGTTTAAGAGGAATATTTCTCATAAAAACACTATAAGGAATTAGGGTCTTTCAACATCTGTGTTATATAATGTTAAGATGCAGAGAATTCAGGGACGTCTCCATAAAGGGCAGGCTTGGAAACCACTCATGAACTCATGTGTTTTCACACCCTCAGATGACACTGTCTAAGAAACCATCATGCTACTGTGACAAATACAACCACCCGGGATCAGGAGTACCATTGTTGCACTGTCCATCTCTGCATCAAGACATGCAACATGAAACCGTATTACACTAGGAGGAAGCCATACATCAACTATATACAGAAACACTGATAAGTTCTCTGGGCCCAAGCTCATCTAAGATGGGCTGAAACACTGTGCAACAGTTTGCTGTGGTCAGTTGAGCCCACATTTCAGCTTGTTTTCAGGAAAAAAAAAACAGGCATCAAGTACTCCATGCCAGAGATAAAAAGAATAATCCAAATTGTTATCAGCAGAAGGAGTTAAATCCAGCATCTGTGATGGTATGGGGGGGCATCAGTGCCCACAGCATAGGAGAGTTGCATGTATGTGAAGGGAACACTGTGGTGTAGATTAGAATTTTAAAGAGACATATGTTTCCATCAAGGTGTTGTCTCTTCCCAGATGTCCATTCTTATTTTAGCAGGACACTGCCATACCACATTCCGCATAGGGTACAACAGCATGTGTGTACAACAATATGTGTGATTGACTGGCCTGCTGCCAGTGAACATCTATCTTCTTTTGAAAATGTATGGCACATCTTGAAGAGGAGAATCAGACAACGGGGATTACAGGCTGTTGAGCAGCTTTACATCAAGCAAAAATGGACAAAATTTCCAAAAGCAAAACAACTGCAATTTGTATCCTCAGTTCCAAAATGATTAAAGTGTTAAGAAAAGGAATGGGGATGTAACAACAGCAAACACACCTCTGTGCCAGCTTTTGTTGAGTGTGCTGCAGCCATCAAATTCTAAATTTGTGTAATTTATAAAACGCAATTAAGTCGGTCAGTAAAACGATCAATATGTTTGTACTTTTCTCAGTTAAATAAAGGCTCTATTGAATTAAGATTATTATTGATATTAGATTTTTGTTTTTATTGTATTTTGAAAACATCCTTTTCAGTAATTTGTGTTTTTATATTATTATTATCAAATTACTGTGTTAAAATGAAGGCAAAATTATATTTCAGCAGTTCTAAAATCACACTTTTTACATTATTATTTTTTCATTAACTTATCTGATATGTTTAAGTGAAATGTCTTGGAGAAAGAGTTAAAAGAAGTGATGGGGTAGCTTATATTTTCATCTTTTATGCTGAAATCGACAGACATAATGTCTCATTTGTCAAGTTTTCATAAAAAATACAACAATGAACATATAAGAAGCATTACACTCTATGTTAAATTTTCCCTGTTTCATTGCATTCATGAACGTTTTTTCAGCATAGATGAAATCAGCCATGTGAATGTCCTCCTGCGTGTGAAACTTTCTCCTAAACCTTTTAACATCCACAAGCGCAGATCTGGCTTCTTAGGGTACAATGTGGTTTTGAAATACGCTACAGAGAGGAGGAAATAAGGCTTTTTAACCTCGAGGAACCCCAGACTACCCACATGTTGTGAATTAATGATAAAACAATCCAGAATGAGTGTGAAATGTCTGAGAATTTGATCATAAAACAAATGATATACCAAGACATTAAGTATAAACATTCATTCACAAATAAGTTTTATTCTTGTATTAGAACCGTATTCAACACATTTCATAAGATAATAAAATGACTTTTCCCATTTTCTCTACACCAAAAAAAGAGAAACAAAACAAACAAAAAAAGAAGGCTATTTCTTTAAGACTGCAAAAACAGTACCACCGGTACTGTACATATAGTTTTATACACATACGTGTGGCAATGCATTCATTTGGTCGGAGATGAATGCCATTGTGTGGTAGCAATACAGATCCAACGTTACTGGGTTCAGTGTCTCAAAAGCATCACAATCACTTTAACCAGGAGCGTTTAATCTACTACTATCATATGATCTTGTACTGATGTTTCGGAGCAACCCAACCCGTGAACATTGAAGGAGAAAGAAGGACAGGCAGCCTAGCGCCATCACCACCCAGCGTCCCAAAGCCGATCAGTGGGGTACTGCACTCCTACTGCACAGCAGCTATCCACAAACTGTGCATTTATATCCATGTCTGTAGCCATGTTTCTGTACATTTTGTTGCATAGTACAGGTCACTTTTAAAAGAACTTGTTATGTACCATGCAAGTTCTTTATTAATCTATATTAAACCGAGCTTGTTTAGCATGTACAGTTTGTATGCATTCCAATGCAAAGGTCTGGGAAACATTAGCTGTAATGTGAAATGTGATCCTTGTTTCAGCACAAATTTTAGTCGTTTGTGTGGTCACTTTAAATGTAACATCAAAGCGCGAATTTAAAACTTTCCCAAAATATACCATGGTGACAGCTGTTCCAGTGTGGACAAAAAGTAAAGATGTTTAGGTTACAAACAACTCAAGCATCAGAATAAAAACATCATGATTTGGGGAATAAAAGAAAAACAGAAACATTAATCATGCCCATTAGCTGCTGATCAAAATAAGCTACAGTTCTCACTGCAGACTGAAAAAACCAGCTCCTTCCCTAAGCTGGCAAACATTCCGTTCGTAGAGGGAAAGGTCATTGGAATGAGCAGTGGATCACTTCATCCAAATGACATAGATCATTATCTCAGGATATTTAAATTAAATTTATATTTAAGTTTATGTTTTTCTTCTGTGGAAAGACGCAGTAACACACTTGATTTGAACTCCCTTTAAAAGTACAGTTTCATAGCGAGGTGTGTGGGAAGCTATAAAACACGTAAAGTGCCAAAATAGGCCAACCTACAACACAACCAATGTACGCCAATCAGCCAGAACATTAACACCACTAACAGATAAACGTGAATAACATTAACTTCCTAGTGATTTCGTTTCAATGGCACCTGTGGGGAGGGATAGATCAGGCAGCAAGTACTTCTTGCAGTTGATGCGTGATGGCTAGAAGACTTGAGTCAGAGCATCTTTAAAACGGAAGGTGTTGTGAAGTGTTCCAGATGTGCAGTAGTTAGTACCTATTAGACACCAGACGACTGGTAAATCGGTGACAGGGTCATGGGCATCCAAAGCTCACGGACACATGTGGGGAGCGAAGGGTAGTCTGTGTGGACCGATCCCTCAGAAGAGCTACTGTGGTTTAAAAAGTGAAAGCAGACTCTGATAGAAAGGGGTCAGAACACAGTGCACCACAGTCAGAGCTGTTTCGGCAGGACGAGGGGGACCTGCTCAATATTAGGTGGTGTTAATGTTATGGCTGGTCTTTTTATGTGTTGCCATATATGTGGACTGTTAGGTTTTTCTTTAGCTGAAGAGCTGTACTCGGATATAAGGGAGTAGGCAGTTCGGCTAGGAGTTCACTCATTTGTGTTTATGGACAGCCCTGTCCACGAGTTAAACGGAAAGTGAGTGTGCACTGCAGCCCTCTTTGGTTTGCAACATTTAGACACAAACTCAAGCAGAACAGGCATTTATGTTCGAAACTGAATATTTGACCAGACTGCTGTTTCTTCACGCAGTGCAAATATTACATCACTACGTAGTGCTTAAATAACAGTGCATTATGATATGACTTTTTATGAATACACTTAAAAGTATAGTTAAAATATGCATTATATATTATATACCCAGGTGATTTATGCCATACCTGAAACTTTCCTGAATAACTCTGCTTTAAAAACTCTAGATGTCCCGTTGAAGCGAAGCAGAAATCTCTCTGAACCTAAACTCGTTCAAATGGACAGATGTGCAAACAACAAAGACTACCTCTCATAAGCCAGTACCTGCAGAAAGCACGGCAGCAACAAGAGAGAATAAGCAAGGAAGAGCAGAGAGTGACTGAACCGGGCTTAACGAGCTGAAGCGAGGAGTAAAGAACGAAAGAGAAGAGAGGAGAGGAGAGGAGAGGAGAGGACAGGAGAGGGGAGGACAGGAGGAGCGAGGTTTATGGTGAGAGCAGCCTGACTGCAGGGATGCGTTCACTCAGAGCTGCGAGTGGGAGTGCTGGGCTGGTTCAGGCCCATGGTTCTGCACAACCAGCCGGCAAAGTCCACCTCCTCCACCTCCGCACGCTTAATAAATGTGTGGCCCTGCGAAAAGCAAAAAAAGGTTTAAGAAAGGCCTCATCTACAGCAGACAAAAAATGTTCAGATTTAAGTAATAAATGTGATGCAACTTAAAGGTTTGGACATGAGTAAAATATACAATGTTCCCTGAATCTCTTGGTAATTGCTATAATAATATGTAATGTAAGGCCATAGCCACCATTAGCTCTGTGCAAATTGCATGGCTAAGTCATCACACACTTCCCTTAAACTGGGTAGAGTTCTTAAGTAATCTCAAGTACACTTGCGTATGTTTTCAGGTGGCTTTTTGACCAAACCACTGCTGTAAGGATGAATCTCTAGTACGTCAATTGCGCGCGGGATTGTCTACGGACATAACTGGTTTGTGCTCCAAACGAATAGGCCACTTTTTTAATAATAATGCATCCTGATCTACAGTCAACAGCAAAAGAAATGAGACAACAAGCACCATCAACATCTTCAGGTCGGCTCTGTCAGCAGGGTTCTTGATGAGGCTGTGAAACAACAAACAAAGTCAAATTGAAAATCCCTTGGGTGGCGAGAAATGTGACCTCAAACATAAATCCCTTTAATCATTTTAAAAATAGACGACACACAATAGCTGCGCTGGGCTTTTTCATTCAAGTGTAAGATTTCATGCCAATGTGTAAGATTAAGACAATGCAAGAAAGAAAGGAAAATACTTGTGAGCCTACAGACTAGCCACCTTGCGTAACATCCATCCCTGGAAAACTGAAGGCATGCAACGCAGGGCCTCTGACGCGAAAAAACAAAACTCACCATTTTGTTACGAAGTCCTGGAAATCTGAGGTGAATACACCATGTGGCAGCTTAGGTGGGGGCTGTGGAAAATAGAGGGATGGAAGGAGAAAAAGGGAAAGAGGTGAGATCGAGGAGCACAGCAAAACAAAAAAGCGTGAAAAAAAAAAAAAAAAGACATAAGGAACAAAGTTGTGTACTAAGCATTTTCTCTGACCTCATTGACAATGTAGTCCAGTAGCTCAAATATAGCCATGGCCGGCCTGCTGTCCATTCCATGTCCTTTGGGAAAAAGCATTTCACATGAGTCAACTAAAATGGCTTATATTTCATGGCTGTAGTCTCTATAGCATTCTCCAAGGTAGAACATCTCTGTGGAGAACTCTAGAGATAGCTATACAGGCATTTTACCTTGAATTAAAACAGTTCTCATGATTATTACCATAATGCATCATAGACGATGTAGCCAACAGCTAAACTGCCCATGGCCTTGACTAATAATGCAAAAGAGGGCCGAAAGGCTGAGGAGGGGTTTGGGATGCTGTTGTTCCATGGTTTTAACAATATTAAGTTTTTCAATTTAAGTTTTACATATGGCAACAGACAAAAGGAATTAGTAGTGCCACATTTAAACATCGTCAAAACCATTATTTTCAGTAAAGTCCAGTAAAGCGGAACTAATTACTCTGTCTATCTATTGAAAGAGTTGGCCAATGATCTTTAAGGATTGATGATCTTCAAGCTATGTCTTGTCAAGAAAAAGATGCAACACTCACTCACCCCACTCATATCACAAAAGTGTATTGAGATGTGAGCTTATAGTATTACAATAATGATAAATATCGTGTGTGTGTGTGTGTGTGTGTGTGTGTGTGTGTGTATATATATATAAACTGAGATATCAATACTGATCCAATTAATCAACCAATTCAATCATCAAAAATCCAATTAAAATTGCAATATATAAATGATAACATATTCAGCGATATAACTAAAGCTTATATAGCAAGTATTAGTGAAAACACTTAACAATCAGTCAACAAAGTTCGAGTCATCAAGAGCAGGAAAAAGCAGAAATCATTTACTTGGAAACAGTACAACGTTTCAGTTCACCTCAGACCTTTGATTGTGCCAGTTGGTGCAAAATTTAGTCAATTAATCAAATTATGCAGAATCGACTTATAAAATACAGACCTGATAATTATACGCAGCCCTAAATGCTTATTAATTAATATTACCCAAACTGTCTATATTCTGGATTTAAGCAGAGTTTGGTAATGATATGGTTATTAACCCATAATATTAACTAATAATAACTACACTGAAGAAAAATGTAAGAACACTGAAGAACATGGGGAATGCTCTCACCGCTGATGGGTCTTCCTGGAGGTCTTGGTCTCGGAGACGTGCTGTGACCCTCCGTCCCAGCTCCATCCAGGACTGAGCGGCCAAATATGGCCTCCAGCTCCTTGGCGTCAGGCGGGGGGATGGGGTAGCGGCCGATGGCCAGCTCTACCAGTGACAAACCCATGCTCCACACGTCCGACTGCACAGAGTAGTGAGTGCCCTGGAGTCTCTCCGGCTGTCAAGGCAGAAAAAAGGAAAACAACAGAAAGCAAGTTAAAAGCAGTGTGGACGAGTGGGCCGAACTGGCAGCAGCAGCTTCTGTGCCCCATGCTACTGTGCTGGGCATGGGCTCAGGTCCTGGCATGGGTTGAAGCAGAAGGGTGGGAAAGAGAGAGAGAGAGAGAGGGAGAGACCGGGAGAGAGAGGGAGAGAGAGAGGGAGAGAGAGAGAAAGAAAACTGACTCACCGACATGTACGAGCGTGTTCCCACAAAGGAATTGGCCATGGAGTCGATGAGCTGGCCGCTCACGCCAAAGTCGCACAGCTTGATCTCACCACGCGAGTTCACCAGGATGTTGGAGGGCTTGACGTCTGCAGGGGGCAAAACATGAGACAGAGAGACCAGGTGAGATGAAGGAATGAAGAGGTATAAGAGGAGTAGAGAGGCTAATAGTGCCAGGGCTCAAATCCCACCACCTGGCCTTTACCTCCAGCTTCACTCCAGTCCTCCTCCTCCATTCCAGAAAAAACATTACATAAGCAGCCCTGCATTCACCAGCCATGCTCAGCTTGCAAAACACTGAACTGTCTCTGATGGCTGACATAAACGCCTACATTTACACTTTCCCGTCAACTGTCAAAAAGCTAGAGTTGCACAGATATCAGCAGAGGTACTGGCTCTATTAGTGGTGTAAAAATACACAATACTGAGACTTTAAAATAATGATACTTAAAACATTATCTCAAATACAAAAACCCTAAAAAACCAAATACAAAACCTGTATACAAAAAACATACTGCAAGTCATAGGTTATTTTTTCATGACCTTGCTTGATGCCTCAAAATGATACAGGCTCGTTTCATTACTGTGCCTTTAAGGACAGTGTATGGAAATCAGACACGGTTCTGATTGGCTGCCGTGTACTGTGCCTGTAGTCCAGTATACAGACTACACATGGACATATATAAATGCAGTTTTTTGTGACATCACAAAAATAACAATGAATGCAAAAAAATATTGTTTGCTTATTAAATCAAACTCTTTGATTAAAAAGATTAACTAGCATCATCTGTCACAAGAACATGGAACACACTTGGTGTAGCATGGTGGGCATCACCACTGCCCTCCATGCAGAAGGGATCTGTTCAATGCATAAATATAAATGTAGAACACCCGACTTGCAGAATAATACCTACTACTACTTATAATAGTAATGATATTATTAATATTAATAATAATTTTTTTTAAATAATAATATAAATAATATAAATAAATAATAATAATAATACCAACAATAATAACTACTACAACACCTTGAATAGCAACATGTATTTTGTTTAATAACATTTCTAACTTTTCTACTTAAAGGGTTCCCTTCCAAGCTAGAAACTTTCTAGGAGTCCATCAGAAATCTGTCTAAAGCACAACCGCCCACTGGGCAGCTTATAAGGACGGAGTGAGTGAGAGACAGAGGGAAAGAGAGGTGATGCAAAAGCGGGAGAAGAAAAAGAACAGAGGGGGTTGCAGGGTGCGGCTGCCATGTAATCACATCTGAGAGGCCGTAATTACCGGTCAGGCTCCCAGACAGCTCACTGCATACTCGCTAGCACTCTCTGCCACAACAGCAAAACTACAGCCTTGAGTCTCCTTCATGAGCTCCTTTAGCCCTAGCCTGGCTCCTCTAGGGCCTTAAACAGCCCCACCGACCTCCAGGCAGCCATTTTGGGATCACCCTTAATCTCACTTTTACACTCTGCCGCAAAAAAAAGCCAAAATGGTAACCAATAGCTACTACAGCTGACAGGCACCATTTAATCATATCTGATTATGATCATTTTCTTCAAAAGACCTTCTTGGTAATATGGTAGGGGTAAGAGCTGCCAAATAAAGAAAACAGTGATTAATGACATTATTTAACACTCAATGACTGCGTTTTGGGTTGGGTTTTTTTTTCCAGCAGATGTTCTTATCATCTAAACTGACAAACAGAAAGTGAAGACCACAGGTATCACAATGATGCACTCTGCAAACCTGCCTTTAGAGGGCAAAATGCAGAAGATCATCTTCCCGGCTCGCTCAGGTGTAGTTCAGCCCCTTTATCCCTCCGAAATGTCCAATATGTGGCCCCACAATTCAGTTCCTCACTCTATTACCACACTCGTACATTATTCACTGAAATTATTCACAGCAGTTCATTAAATAAAGCCTTAAAAGCTGAATAACTGATTAATAGGGTGGGTTTTAACCGTGGGCAGCTGTTCAAGTTCTTGAGTTATCGTTATTCTTTTAAAGGAACGACAGAGGATGGCAGTGGTCACATGCATTTTAAGTGAAGTTTGGCCTTAAGTTCGCAGAACTTTTCCTTTAATAAGCAGAGCAAATCTCAGAGAAATGTTTAAGGAGGAAAAAAACAGAACTGTAAACAGATTTTAGATGCTTATGTTTAGATTCAGCATTTACATTTTTGACAGTTACAAAAGTGACAAAACATACAAAATCTACAAAGAATGACTAAAAGATTGAAGAGAAAGACTTAAGATGTTTTAGGCAAGCAGCCACAATGAATACACGATGTAAAAACACAATTAAAAATAAAATACTAGTAATAAAAACACAAACATCCAAAAATTGTACTTAATAAATGATTAAATCCACTTGAGGTTCAGTCGTACCTTTAAATAGCTGTTTCCTAGTTTGGGGACGAAACAAATTCAAGAAACAAATGAACAGAGAGTATCTGTAAGCAAGGTCGATACCAGATTTAACTGTCCTATGTCAGTACTGTGTTTTTTGAGTGTCTTGAGTCCTTATAAGCGGAGTGAACAGGAGAACCACAATGAAATAAAGGCTGTAGTAGTAGCCTCGTGAATAGATGAAAGGGAAAAAATGAGGGCACAGAAATGAGCAACAACCTAAGGGCTGCCTTGAAAATTTGCAATGGTTTCCATTCCTACAACTTTCCAGTTAAAACCACCAAATTTGGAATGGCCCGTCGGCCTGCAGGCCGAATGTTTCACACTTTGCGTTTCTTCTTTGTGCTTAACACTGATCCCAGATCTGCAACCACAACTGCAACACGAAATAATGCGACACACAGAAGCTGAAGAATTACTTTCATTTTACTGCAGTTGCTACCTGATGTTCCTGCCAGACGCAACTTGAGCAGTGTATCTTTCTATCTGTCGATCACTGCCATTAACAGCCATTACACCACACGCAGACCTTCTGTGAAGCGCCAGCTTTGCTCCAATGTTAAGGCCAGTTTTGTACTGCAATAACAGACTCTTTGGAATGTAAAGGTCAGAGCACACCGACCAAACAAACATCGACAAACACAAACAAACACAAATGCTTGGTCCATGTGTCCCACCTGTTTGATAGTTGGAGAATCCATTTAACAACTGCAGAGACCAGAGGGATGGTGTTGCAGAGTGTTCGAGAGGATTAGTGAATAGCAGTGCAACGTGTGGATAAACATATTCCTGTGGAGGCTTTCTCATCATCAACCTTCACCAACTGCCTGTATGAGGCTGAAGCTGAAGCTGAGGACCAGGCAAAACACTTTTCACGACCAACGTACAAATTCTGTCCTAAAACACAAATCATTTCTATAACGAACAGTGAGTGAGTGAGTGAGTGAGTGAGTGAGTATTTGTCACTTTGACCACACCACAGTATAGCACACAGTGCACCACAACGAAATGTGACATCTGCATTTAACCTCTTCGTGTAGGATCAGTGGGCAGCTGTCTACAGAGTCTCAGTGCTTGGGGATTGTACCTTGCTCAGGAGTACATCAGTGGTACTTTACCCAGTCTGGGATTTGAACCAGCAACATTCAGATCAGAGTAGCAATTCCCAACACCACTACTGCCCCTTATAATGTACTGTATGTATATATACAATTAATATTATTATATTACTGTATTATTATATGTTACTGGAGCAAACTCTGGCACTGTTTCAGTAGGTTAAGGCTTCCAGAAATAATTCACTGCAAAACATTTTGATATGGGAAGCCTGGATTAGAAATAAAAATGTAGGTTATGAACTGTCTGTTAGGTACTTACTGTGTTTGGAGATCTGTTTTGGTAACAAATGACCAAATTTACATTTCCAAATACATATGGAAGTTACTGCAATTTGTAGATTCTGTTTGTTACATGGTGTCGCTAACCTCTGATATAGATATAGGTGTTACCTGATGAAATATCTAATGCCAAGTGTGTACAGTATTATATTATTAGTTATTTATACAGTATATGTTGAGTTAGTAACACGTTAGTAATGCACCCAAACGTGTGGTTATACACATACTGTAAATAATGCATATTGTGACCCATTCCCCTGTTCTCCGGAGGATTTCACCAGCTGTATTGATATACCAATTTCCGGACTTTGCAACGCATTGTTGATTTGTGCGTGTACACACATGCAGATTGACTAACATTAGTTTGGAATGTTGCTCTGAAAATACCTCTGTGCATGATCTGGTGCTTCTCTCGTAGATAGGCGAGACCTCTCAGTACCTGTGAAAAAAATCATACATTTAAAAGACAAAAAAGAAAAGCACTGTGTGTCCCTCTATTTACTGAGTAAACCGTATTAGTTGAATAATAAATAATAAAGAATACATACAAATTTGCTCCTTTTCATGAAATGTATATACTATAGGCAGCTCTATATAAGCTCAATATAGAAAGACATAAGGTAACACCTTTAACCCTCATAACTATACTCTAATAACAACATAACTCACATATTAGTTTTATAGTATTTACTGAATAATTAATAATAGTGACTTGTAAAATATAATAAGATTAGAATTAAAGTGAAAAAAAATTAGTTATTGGCTATCAGATGACCATGTACCCACACAGAACCATTTAAGATCAAAGCAAATATGAAAACACTGCACCAGAAGACACTAAAACAATTAAGGTGCAACCAATGGGTGTGCGGAAAAAAAAACGTTTTTGTGTGCCAGTCATATTTAGTTCACTGTGCATTACAATGTGTTACAACACTGTTAACAATTCAAAAGCTTTTGCAGAATTATGGTCTAATACAGTATCACTGAGTAATGTATCAACGTCCTCAAACATTACTCATGATCATGAGCTGTTAAATAAAACAAATACAGTTAACAGCACAATGACAGATACTCATCACTCATGTACTCTGCTCTGGATAAGAGCATTTGCCAAATGCTGTAAATGCAAATTATAGGTTTGAGCAGATGATTCTTCAGCAAAAGAACAAACAAATGACAAACCTAGCTTACTAGCGAACATGAATGTAACACTACAGCACCACATGTACTACACATTAAGAACGTTCACATGCCACAGTGACAAGTTGCAAACCAAATAAAAAAGTGAAGAACAGAGTCTGAATGTTTGCACCACTTCTGGAATAGTTAGAACAGAATAATACATACCGCAATGCTAACTTTCCCCAGTATTTCTTCCGGAATTCTTCTAGCTTCTTTCAGAACCTGATCCAAGGAGCCTCCATCCTGAAGGAGAAAAAAAAAACAATATAAAAAACAATACTTTTCAAAACCTTAACAAAAAGGGCTGATAATGAACAGAAATGCTAGGTTAATGAACCTTTAGCTTTCTGGGGGATTGTTTTTGCCAAGACTGTCAACTGGTTAATAGTTATTTCTTTATTTCCACTTGAGCAGTACAGTATATTGCCTAGAATGGATTTAACTGACTGAAAAAATGTTAAACTTTAAAGAGGTCTTCCACATGCTGTTATTGTTCTAGGAGCCAAGACCTATGAGAAAGATCAAGGCCTTCTATCGCCTTCCTTTTAACACAATCATTGATGACATCCTCTCACTCACCATGTGCTCCATGCAGATACTGATCTCTCCATCGCTGTAGAAAGCCCCGTAGAAGCCCACAATGTAGGGCGAGTTGCACTCATGCAGCACCTGTAGCTCCCGTATTATCTGGTTCCTGATGGCTGGTTTGATTTCTAAATGTATGAGCTGCAGTAAAGTGTAAGCAAAGTCACTCAGCTTTATCAACGCTCAACTAAAAAGAGCAGCAGATAAAAACACAGGCCCCATAGTTGGCTAAACGTGTAAGGATGACAAAACCGTATTGAAAATGTCCAGAACAGTGTACCATCTTTTCTCTTCACTCTCTTCCTAGTTCAGAGGGTGTCGCATTTTAGTCATTCATGGAAACGACTAGCAATTATCAAAACCAGGTGTCTGAATAAAACAAGGAAGGAGGGGTCAGGGCTTTTTCCATGCACAGACCCACTTTCAAATGACTGTTTTTTTTATCAAAGGGTGTCTTTCTCTCGAGTAAATGATTACTTACATACACCAATCAGCCAGATCATTAACACCATCTGCCTAATATTGAGCAGGTCCCTCTCATGCTGTCAAACCAGCTCGGAGTGTGGTGCACTGTGCGTTCTGACCCCTTTCTTTCAGAGTCAGCATTCACATTTTAAACCACAGTAGCTCTTCTGTGGGATCGGACCAGGCAGCTTAGCCTTCACGCCCAACAGACATGAATGAGCCTTGGGTGCCCGTTACCCCGTCACCGATTCACCAGTTCTTCCGGATCACTTCTGGTGCTAACTACTGCACACCTGGAACACTCCACAAGACCTGCTGTTTTGAAGATGCACTGACTCAGTCGCCAAGTCATCACAATAAGGCCTCGACAAAGCGTCTCAGACCATTACGCTCACCCCTTTGCCCTGCTTCCAGTACATCAACTCCAAGAGCTGACTCTTCACATGCTGCCTAATATATAAATATTGTTCACTTTACTGTCAGTGTATATACATATAATAAAAAAATTTAACCTGAAAATGTGTGCATCACAACACAGGTAACTCACCTTTCTGGCCATAACCAGTCTTGAGGGTTTGTGGCGGACTTTATGGACCACTCCTCCGTTGCCTGCGCCCAGTTCACAGATGGGGTCGAAGTCGTCATCTTTGAGCTCTCCCACCTGCGCCTTCTGGGTCAGGAAAGCTTCAAGACGCTTCCTCTGCTGCTCGTCCAGGTCCAGCTCCCCCAGCTTCTTCTGCAGGGCCTCCAGGTTAGCTCTGATGGGCAAAGAGAACCGTATGCTTACAAAACTGGGCTTAAAGCAAGCCGAGAGACCATCAGCATGACTAACACTCACTCCGAGGCAGCGTCAGTGTTGGGGGTCGGCTGTCCTTCTCCGGTGGGCGTTATGTTGAGTGGCACGGGTTTTCTCTTCGGTGCCATGACTGAATACCGTTAGTGCGCGGTGACGGCTTGCTTCTTTGAGAGAAATAGAACAAATGCTGAGCGCGAACTCGTGTCAAAGGTCTAAACCGATCTACCGTCTAGCGCTGAAGGCGAGGACTCAGTCTGCAGAGCCTTTCATGTCTTCTGGACGTCAACAAGTCACAGCCTGGCGGGTAAGTAACGTTAACAAGACGAGAGGAGAGAGAAGCTTTTGCCAATGTGGGCATTTGTCGGTCTAAAACGTGGCAAAATGCGCTTTAGTGCGAAGAAGGCGCGCGGGTTTGTGCTGAAAAGCGCATCGCTGTAAATGTTTAGCTTGTTTTAGCAGCGACGGAGCCTCTGCCTGCGCACCCAGTACAGCCAGCGGTAGCTCGGTCCTCTGTCCACTCCTTCAGCCGGCGGGATTGGCAGCATAAGACGGCTCCCTCTCGATGCGCGGCCGTCCCTAGGTTTTTCCTAAAAGAATCTTTAAAAAACGTAGAGTTTTCTAGGCTGGAAAATCCGTTACAGGAAGCAACGCTCCGACCAGAGAGGAAGCCTGCTGTAGCTTCGCGAGATTTCAGTTATCGCGAGAATGCCGAGAGGGTGTCGTTACCCAATTTGAAGAGGGAAACCGATTTGTACAAGCGTGGAAGCTAAAATGATAAAATTGGTACATTTTTCATTTTTTAATGGTTCTAGTTATAGAATATTAGTATGCATGTAACGTACCATGATAACAGATACGTGTATTTTAAGAAATATTATAAAATTATCTTTGTGGGGATTAACATTTATCACATACATTTCAGAATAAATATCTGAATGTTTTCAGGATTACTGCATTGCTGTAAAAATCTACATTTTAATAAAAATATTGCACAATGAAACTTTACTGGGTAAATACAATACATTTTCTTATTATTACCATTGTAATATAATACTTTAAATGTATTTAATAATTTATCATTGTTTTATCATTAAACACATTTACAGATGAATGCATATGAATATACAAGCTCTTCTGTTATGACTCATTCTCCTTTTTTCATTAAAGCACAGCTCTATCTTAAGTTCACGAAATAAACAATAACAAGTCAAATAAAAGAACATTAACGCCAGGGGGATTTCTAAATAAAAGTCCATAGTAATAGCTTTATTATTTATAGAACTATAATATTGTTTTAATATACTGTTTAGTTTCATTTTAAATACTATAAAGAAACAATAGCTGTCATTCACTGAACTTGAAACTTTAAAATTTGCTGTAAATGATATAAAAGAAAAACAGAAATCATGTTACTGCGCATGCGGAGTCCAAATCGGCTAACAACAAGAGGTTCAGAGATTTATTTTCCCTTATATAAGCAGTTCATTCTCAAGAAGTCAAAATGTTATTTGTACTAGTAAAGTTAAATACTCTAATTTCTCACTACTGACGAGTAGTTACTTTAAATTAGCACATGTTAAAAGTGAAATCTCATTACCATAAATTTTGACTTGCTAAATATAATTCCTAGTAGTTAAAGCTGTTTTTATATTTGTTTTACTAGCACTATTAAGTCTGTTCACATAAAATGTGTGCTATCAAAAACTGCAGATTAAAACATAAAATAGCTGTCAGCAGGCAGCTAGGAAATTGCCTAATCTATTGTCATCTGTGTTACTTGCACTATGTACATGTTCACAGTTTCCCCTCTTCTACTTTCAGGCCTCTGTGTTGAGTTTGAAATGCAATTTGTCCTTTTTTCCCCCAGTCCTTTTGTGCAATGTGTTGGTAAAATTCTAACCTGTTTTATAGAGATATTGCTTTATTTGTACATACTCCACTTTTCCCACCTCCTTAGCCTGTTTTAGGCCAGTTATGCCATTTTGCAACCAAACTCTCAATTACACCAAATCATTTACTTGCAGGGTTTAAATGTAGCCAGCCATAAACATCAAATTCATTTCACACTTTGATGAGATGTTTTTGAGGAACAAACCACTGCTGGCAGGAAAGAAGTAAACAAAGTACATGCATTCCAATATCTGAGTAAAATTCTCAAATTCTATGTCGAAATGACCTGAAAGCAGTTCACTGCTATATATATATACTGAGACAGGAGAGCTGCGATGTAAACCATGCACACTTTTTTATAGTTGTAGGGTGTCCTCCAATTTATGGAGAAAATCTAAATTTCATTTATTAAACCGTATATATTAGTCAAGTTACAGATGTGAACAGCACAAATTGTAGTGGGAACATTTTAGTCTCCCAGGGAACAACTGTACTTGAAAAAAACATGGTCCTTAAGGTTCAACTGTGTGCTTAAATTAGATTTAAAGGTACCCTGCATTCACTTCTATCTACATATTTGAATCCTTTTAAATTTTTATGTAGAAAATAAAGATTATGTAACATGTCAAGACACTTAAAATGAGAGAGTGACTACTTTGTCACTCCGTCACACAGCTCCCCACAATGAAATGTGAGCTCTTCGTTTAACCCTTCCACACATTTAGCAGCAAGCAGCAGCACCCAAAGAGCAGTATAATGGTATGGTACCTTGCTAAAGGGTACCTCAGTGGAACCTGGGACAGGACTTGAACCTGCAACCCTCTGATCACATGAGCAAGTCCCTAACTACCACTGCGCTTAAAGATAGAGAACTGCTACAGAATATGGTACAGTTATAATCCCTACCTAAAGGTAATGGAGACTCTCGTGCCTTCTGTTTTACTTGTCATTTCTCTTAACAGCATTAAAAAAATGATTTCTAAAATAAAACCATATTCTATATTCATGGAGGAGCAGTGGATATGAACACCACTCGTCAACATCGACAAGCAAGAAAGGGTTTCTAACGGTGTAGGATAGGTGAATCGGTGCAAGGCTTTGACCAATCTTCAAATCATCTTCCCCCTGCATGTGGCAAGGTATAAAGTATGGATTGTACGATCTCATGCACAGACTCACAAACTCACTCACAGAGTCACATGACTCAAACTGGTCGTGTGAAGCACATTAGCCAACAGAGCAAGCCTGTTTGTGGTCAAAGGTACAGCAGTTCATGTTGTCCATCATGATTAGCCCATATTTATTAGCTCTTTATAAGTAAGAGTACTGATGTAAGCTGATGTCATATTTTTCATATTCACCTTAATGCTGGAGAAAGAGAGAAAAGATCAGAAGTCATGCTCTGGGCTGATTCAAACCTGTAGAAATCTGTAAAGGGTCAATATCCTACATTTGTCTTGTATTATTCTCATTGTTGTTTTACACATTTGTTTTTCCTGCAGTCCACCTATAACACTTGTTTGCTTTATGTACCAAAGACAGACATCATTCATTCTTAAAATGTTCATGTCCAGCCCGTCTTTATGTTTTAAAATGAAACAGGTTCTGTTTGGTACTGGCACTATTATGGTTTGTGCACTGTATTGTGCCATATAATAGTTATATAACAGTTCATGGTGCAACTGCCCTCACCCACATTAGGTCTAAGCAGTGTTGAGGAAGTTACTGAAAATTAGTAATTAGGTACAGTTAGTAGTGCCTTCTGTTAAAAGTAATTAAATTACTGATTATTGCATATAAAAGTAATGTTACTAGATAAATTAACATTTGCATTAAAAAGGTAAAAATTATGGGACCTCCAAAAAAACCTGTAAGCTGATAGCTGAGCGTTCCTATTATGGACATAATACACATTCAAATTGTTTGAACAAACATGTTTCTTTAGAAGAAATAATCAAACATCATTTCTGGCCAATGACTGCCAATGTGCTATGGTCTATTAACGTTGACATAAGACAAAAGTCACAACTACTAAGCTCATTTAAATTTCAATAATTTATTTTTTTTCATTTGAAAATGTAACTAGTTACTTTACTCGTTAAAAAGTAGTGAAATTACAGTAGCTGCCAAAGCCCCATGATGATTTTAGTGGCGTATGGATAGACCTTAATGTAAAGTGTAAAAGGACTATATATTAAGTGCTATGGACAGACAAGTACCATAGACATTATAGAAATTAATGAATGTTTGTTCTTGTTGGTATTCTTAAATACTTGTAACCCATTGGCAACAAAGAAATCTGAACCTTTGTCACAGAAACGTCAACCTCAATCAAATTGTATTTACAGTAGGGATCACACAACTGGCAATCCTTGCTGCAATTGTATGACATAAATAAGGTGAGCTGGCTCAGTGCATTCACACTGTATCTAAATGCTGGTGTTACACCGATTCTATAATAATGTATCATATTTGTGCCATAACTCATTGCCATAACTCCTTATGTAAAGTAACATTAACTGGGCCTGTCTTTTGTTTTATATAAACCCTATCCCTAACTTTTGAGTGGGATTTGTCCCCCTGACAGAGGTGGGGTGGGGAGTTTTGGGGGAGTTGTCAAAATAGGGGGTGAACAAAATGTTTAGGGGAGATGATTTGGTGTAAGATTTTCTTAAGCTAAAAGAATTTCCCAAGTCTAAAAGCATGAATATCACACAAGATGCATGAGAGAAGGCAACCATGTTATAGGTGCATTAGCCTGTTAGCTTTCTGTCAGCTTGCTAACATACAGAGAATATGTTCACCAGTTAAAGAGTCTGGTGACAGCAACCAGTCATGGCACACATAAAACAATGTGTTTTTGCAGCTTCATTTCTATTGCCTATATTAAACAAAGTTTAGTAGGGATCCATAATCCGAAATTACCAAGATCTGAATCAGAAAATTTGTGCTAACACCAATGTATTTTATATGTTTTTATATTGGCAGACCTCTCTGGAAATTTAATGGCATGAAACTGTGAGCTGCAAAACTGCACAAAGTATTGAATGCTGCTAAGCCAAAATGTTGCAGCATAATTATGCAGGACTCATTGTGCTAAAGAGCCAGTCATCGCTAGCTTTTAATGGAGCCCTCTGTTTGATTGATGTTATTTAAACTGGCAAATAATTTTTTCATGTAAAAATGTAAAATGCCAGTGTGGTCCATCAAAGAGCTAATTATATATTGCAGTTTTAGCTAGTAAAAAGTATTGGAAATGTGTTTGATGCTTTTTGTGTGTGTCTATTTAACCCACACAGAGTGAGCTTCAGAATAAAAACGCTAAAATCCACCCACAAGTCTTTACACACAAAAACTGAGTGTTAGGAATTGTAATCAGCCATAAAAATGGATGTGTGTGCACCACTTGTGTTTACTCACGATACCAAACTCTTTTGTTACAAGGGAACATTCGATTTTTGTTGAAATCGACCTTGAACTAAATTATTTAGGAGGCGGTTGATGCGATGTTACATGGCTAAATATTATAAGCATAGAGAGACTAAAGATCTTTTCCTCACACTCAGGGCCTAACCCTGATTAGTTACAACACACTCGCATCTTGAGATGTTACAAAAGGCCTTGAATAACTGGCTCGGGTGGGTTAGATGTGGGCTGGAACTAAAGCTTGCAGGGCGGTAGATCTCCAGGAGCAGGGCAGGGCGGCCATCAGTGTTTCAAAACTCCAGTACTGCACTCCACCTGCACCCCTGAGTCATACCATAGCTAAAAATCACCTTGTTTTACATGGGAGGAAGGCAAGCCGGAGATGTTCTAGGCACCCTAGTATATTTGCATTCATGTTGAAGTTACATAAAGTACATTGTAAATGTTCATCAGAAATTACTGAAGGACCAAGACAGAGTTCAAGGTGTTGACTTGGCCTCCAAATCTCAAAAATCTCAATCTGATTGAGCATCAAAATAGCCTGATACACTTTGGCCCAACGTTGCATCTTACAGGATTGAAAGCAGTGGCCATGGACCCCATGCAACATTTGCTCTGGCTAATAAACTCTTTCAGAGGTCCCTGACTGGCTGTAGTGTTAAGGGGGGCAGCATGTGAGATGTAGGTTGGAGCTAATCACAGCAGTAATGCTCCTGGAGGAGGGTTGATGACCATGGCTGGTTCTAGAAGTGGGCAGGGGTGGGTGCTTTCCATCCAGATTTTAGCATTGCCCATGCAAATGACTGCTTGTTGTTCTGGCCTTCAGGTTGTGGTTCTTGCTGGTAGTCTGATATTTAGTTTTCCTTAATTGCTTCGGTTCATGATATTAAATATTTTCAACAGGGGCAACACCTATAATACAATGTAATTACTGACAACATACAACGTGATGCAACATGAAGTAGGATTTGGCCCACAAACCATTCAGGTCCCTATATGAAAAGTAATGTGTTGCCTGTGGGTAGCATATATGCTCTTCTGTGCATTTTTTATATGCTGTAAAGAGAATTATGCAGCAGGAATTAAAAACTGCCCACTCCAAAACTATGATTGGCCCCCCAAATATGGAAATCTAGAATGGACAACAATGCATTTTCAGAGGTCTTGTGCAGTCCATACCTTAATGAGTCAGCACAAGGGGGCCAACACAATTGGTAGGTGTTTTAATGGATTATTGGTATTCACATGCTGTATGAATGTATTATGGGTGTAAAATCCTAGACAATCTCATTTTTGGCAGCGATCGGACAAGTTGGATCATACATCCTATGCCAATGGTGACATCTAGTGGCAAGAATGATGAACTAATAAGAGGCCATCCAACTCTTAGTTAAGTGTAAACATACCACACACACACACATACAAAATCAGCTGTAAACTAGTGACTAGATAAAAAATTAAAAAAACACTTGAAAGACAAAATGCTACATTTTTTTAAATCAGTTTAATTAATTGCACACATAAATGACATGTTAGAGTATGATTTCCTTAACGTTTTTACAATTTGTTTTCCATTCACACAGGGACAAGTGAATACTTGGTTCCTATAGCCAAGTCCATTATTGGGGACATGACAGTATTTTGCGGATTTATAGAATTCTTATGAAAGTGGCAATAACTAACCCCTGACATTTCAGTTCTAGAAGTCCACCCACTGGAGCAACTGGAGGCAATTCAGAATTTGATAAAATATTATTTATTTTTTTTATTGGCTTTTAATATGAACATATAAAAAGACACAACAAACAAAACATTTACAACAAGGATTGCAAGCCACTGCCCATGCTATCTTAAGCACTGTAAGAAGGGATGTCACCATTGAAAGTTCTCCTCCAGTCTCAAAGCACCACTTCAAGTCAAACCCCAGATTTCAACCTCTCAAATGCTAAACCTCCTCACTGCTGACCAGCTGAAAAAAAAAAAGTGTTTTGGTGTTGTCAGTCAGTCACATTCCACTGCGTACAAATTAACTCGCATCTACCCGCTTCTTCTATTTAATAAAATGCATGTACGAAGCCTAAAATGGAAATCTATTCAAAAGGGTCCTACATTTTTGTTGCAAAAAACAATAACCACACAAATGTGGTCCAATTAGAGGGCACAAACCGCAGAGGCTCATGAAGAGAAAATATACCAAAATCAGCACTCAATTATCGGATAAAAACATTAAGTATTGTGAAGACAATACATGGAAGACCATGCTGACTTGTGCACAGATCAAACTGAATTTATTTGACTTTCCTCAGAGATGTTTTCTATTCACAGATGGGATACAGCACTGTGTCAAGTCAGATTTCAGGGAAAAGAAAAGCGGTGGATGTTTTGCAGTGGTTTCGCTGAAGCTTGGAAATACACCAAACTGAACAGTGAATTTTTACGACATATCTAAAAGAACCTTTTCAGAAATTCTGCTAATTATTTTCCACCTGAGAGGCAAATCAAGCCAATGCTGTATATTATGCTCAACCAAGGATCACAAAATCAAAATGACAGAAGTAAGGAGAATTAAGCAGGACTGATGACTTACACTGGGGCTCTTTTCCAAGGGTCTGTGCCACATGCATCAAAAGTCATCATCAGAGTGCTGTTTAAGGTCAACTCCATTAGTACTTGCCAAGTACAACTGCTCTCAGATAATGTGAATATTGATACCCAACCAGGAGCGGAGACTGAGATTAGAATCAAGCCAAACTAGTTCTTGATGTTGCTCTCATCTTTACACCGGCTCGTGATTAGCCTAAAAGTAATGTGGATGATATTGACTTCAGCAAGTGGCTTCATTAGAACACAGCCAAAAATCCCTGTCATAATCAAAACCAGCCAACAGCCTGAACCAGCCTAAACCACAATTCTGTGCCTCCCAATAAAGAAAAAAGCCTATTACTGCACTCTTCTCAAATGCTTTATATGTACATATAATACCAGAGGCTAATTAAAGACAAACAAATAAATCAATAAATAATTAAAAAAAAAAAAAAAATCAAATGAAAAATGTATGATCACCGACTCCACGTCAGGAGATTAAGCTAACGTACCCATCTCACAACCTTGCTGTTCAGGGGGGGAAAAAGAACAACAACAAACGACATCCAACAGCACTTTGAGTCACAGTGGAAACAGATACTGCCAACCCAAAAAACAAAAACTCAACTGCAAAAGCCAAGACACCTGAAAAGAAACCACTAGGTCAGATGCCTACTTGGAGTTCATGCCACTTCTTTCCGAGTTCAGGAACTAAAGCTTGACTACACCTTCACCACTTCAGCAAATGTACCATCCTCATATGGCTGTTTATCTTCTTGGCATCATCGAGGCTCAAATTAATCTACCACTCCTGCCTCTGACCAGATTTTTTATTGAAGCAATTCCACTTGATCCAAGTTATCACTCCTTCACAGCCTGCAAAAGCAAAAAATCCAACAGAGACCTGCAATCATCCATTTAAAGTTCTAATGCATCATGAATTGCTCCGACTGTACAATATTTTCCTGCTGGAACATCGATTTCAAAAAGGTATCAATAACTGAAGTCCTCACAGTTCTAAGTGTTGACTAAGGATGAGAAAGCTTTCCGTATTTAAGCCGGTAGGCTACTGTAAAGCACAGCACCTTTTAGTGCCGGCCATACAGTAATGTTGAGAAAACCTGATTGGAAATGCACTGCTTAGGACAATGTTCAGGGCTGTTTCAGTGAGACAGGGGCACCACAAATAATGTAGTGGACACGGTTTTCCTCCAGTGTTACTGTGCATAACAAAATAAAATAACATTTAAAAAAAATAAAATAAAAAAAAAATCAAAGTCAGGTTGTCAATTCAAGCTGTGGTCAAGTTTGCCTTTAGACTGAGGTAGGTTGTCAATTTCTGTGGGGCGGAAAAAAGCAAAAAAAAGGGGAGACAAATATGTGGGGAGAAAAAAAATCCTTCCTAATCTGACCATGCGTGATTTTTGAGTTCAGTTGACCGTTATTTTGGTTTTTTTTGAGAATTGCTATTCTACAATATCAAAGCCCAATGCCTCCATATGAATTGTGGGTGGTAAAGTTAGAATTCCTACTATAATTAGTCATTAAAAAACTAAACTGAGAATGTGCATTTTGCCTCTGTATGCGTCACTACTATCTCTGACCTTTTGATACTGCCGACGTTTGGAGTAGAGCAGCATCTTTTTAAGCATCTCCTCAAAGAACTCATCTATGTTGAAAGCTAAAATGCCTTTGATGACGACGAGGCCAAGCTGTTAGGACTGAAAACCCAACGCATAGGGGAGAC
Source organism: Arnoldichthys spilopterus (assembly GCA_037974385.1). Lineage (NCBI taxonomy): Eukaryota > Metazoa > Chordata > Actinopteri > Characiformes > Lepidarchidae > Arnoldichthys > Arnoldichthys spilopterus. The sequence continues at coordinate 11,825,818 of JBBPDA010000039.1, forward strand.
GGAAAGAGAAACGAGTGAGGGTGGTTGGAACTCCTCCATAGTCATTTAAAGGGAGAATACAGTATTCAGATGCTGAGTAGAAGAGTGAGAGGATGGCTTTAGTGGGCATCTGTGGATTTCCAGTGGTGTCACGGCGATGCCCATCTGCTCCAGAGGTCAACAGCTTAAGTTTGTGCATGTGTTCATGTGTCTGCATGTATATTTTTTTTTTTAGGGTGGGGAGTGGGAAAAGGGTTTTAAGAGAGGAAACAAAGGGGAAAGGGGACTTTTCTGAAATTCCACGGCTCAGATCCAGCCTGCCCCTGTCCCTCTCAGTCTGTCTCAGTATGCAGTGACCAAGTCTTTGTCATAATCGTATCGACCCCTTTTGGGCGCTGGGCTGTCCTGGCTGTCATCCGTGTCCTCACTATCCCCAGCCCCCCCTCCCCCCTCCTCGTCTGACGAGTCGTCCAGAGTAAGGTCCACCACTGCCCCACTGCTCACGGAGGCACTGGCCCCACCTGTGGCTGCTGACTGGCCACCCGATGCAGACTTTCCTGACTGGCTTGTGCTGCTGTGCGCTGGAGAGTGGCCATTTGCCTCAGGAACACCTGAGGAGAGACAACAAAGGGGATGCATCAACCAAAGGTTTGCTGTGCTGTTGATGCTGAAAAAATAAATGTAAATAAAAGTTTGTTGTGTGAAAATATGTACATCCCCACGGAAACAAATTTTTTTTTTTTTTTACATATTTGAACAAGCAAACATTTCACTCTCTTTGATACAGTGCCTACAGATAAAGGTGATTATGCTCCAACAGATGAGACATAAAACTTATTTTGTAGTCATATTCATAATTTAAATTAAAAAAAAAAGTCACAAGGAAAAAGTGCATCCAGTAAAGGCAAATACCAGACCTTTTAGAATAATGTAGATATAGTAGTTTGGTCAGAGGAACAGTACATATGTGCAGCACAGCAAAGTCAGCTTGCCATAAGGGGAATTTGAAAAAAACTGAAGCATGGTGGTGGAAATGTTATAGTTTGGGGTTGCTTTGCTGGCAGCTTGCAGTCATTAATTCAGCATCTCATCAAATAGTGTGTGAAGATAACGCGTCACCATCTCCCCAGAAGTTAAACTGAGGTGGACCTTTCAAGACGGCAATGATCCTAAGCACCCTAGTAAATCTACCAAGGACTTGCTTATAGAGAAGAAAAGAGGTTTTTTTGAACCCAGTTGAAATGTGTGTGTGTGTGTGTGTGTGTGTGTGTTGGGGGTTTAAGGTAAGCTGGCTGAATAATTAGTACTGGATCACCATCTGTCTCCAACTCATACCAGTGGTAATGAATGGAACTTCATCACTCCAGAGAATGGACTTCCACTTTAAAGTTCAATGCTGAGGGTCTTGTAGCCTATGCTTGACATGGCATGTACACGGTGACCTTATGCTCCTATTCAATTACTCCAAAGCAATCCTGTTCAGTTGCCAATGACATTTGGTGTACAACATAACAGGGGCAATAGCTACACTAATAAAACTATGTATTTTGACAGTGTGTGAGTGTTTTCAGTCGAAAAAAACTCAAATCTAGATATACAAATACTTTCTTGTTGTCAAGAAATTCTTAGTTACACCACCACAGGCTTTGTTCCTCTTCTCGTTGAGATTAATACATAGATCTGTTAAATTCCACCACCATCAAAGCTGATTTAAACTTTAAAAGTCCTGATCAGTTTCACCACATTCAATTCTGTGACTATAGCTGCAAATATTGAGTTCTGGTTTATAAATGCTGAGGACAAATATTTGCCATTTATGTTTTTTTTTTTTTTTTTCAAATGTTTAATAGCTTTTTTGAACCATTTACTACCCAGAAAAATAGCTTAGAATGTTTTCCTGTGGCCTAAGCATTATACACCGTTCTGTGTTTGTGTATCTAGTTTCTTGAACCTCACATTCGATCCCATTTATTTATTCAAGTTAACCAAACACGAGTTCCCTACGAGTTGCTTTAGTCCTGTGTTAGGAACAAAACTCTCACATATGTCCACAACTGGATACTCTGGAGTCTGACTGTTTTCCCGCTCCCTCTCCTTTTCCTTGTCATCCCTGATAGGTCTCCATGAACCATCGGTCAAATATTCAATCTCCTCCACATCCTCGGTCTCCTTCAGGATCTCCGAGAGTAATCTGGACCACAAAACACAGAAAAACAGATTCCACTTGGGGCTAAAATATGGTGATTATATTGCTACCGATTGTGACTGATATGATTATATTTCAACATTTAGTGATATTAAAGTTTCATTCACTTAGACCATATAAACTGATCATATCCACTGAATTCTTTAACAGATCATTTTATTCCATTGTTCTTGTGCTCATGAACAGATTTTTTTTTTTACAATACTGATATATAGTGTACATGATAAATACTGATAAATCATATAACGCAGGCAATGATGCATCCTTGTGGTGACTTGTGTCACCATTGCCTTTAACTTACCCATCAATAGTGAGCAATTCAAAGGGAGCAGGTTTGTCACACACAGGACAGGTCCACGTGGGCTTCTTCTCATTCATTTGTAAGAAGAAAACCGCATCGAAACATTGCAGGTGGGCACAAGTGAGAGCCCGACATGGCACTCCCAGACGCATCTTCACCAGCTGAAGAGAAACAATGGTATATAAGCATCATTTAAACTTACAGAGAAACCGATGAATTCAAGATAAGGGGTCTTTTAAACGGTCATACTGAAAGTGAACAAGTTGCTTGCTATCAAATCAGGATGCATTGTCAGCGCATCGGTTTATTTTGATCAAAACAACAGTACACATTTGACTAAGAGCAAGCAGAAACCGTGTTTGAGTGTCCATTCAAGTCCTCGGAGTGGACAAATAATTACGAGCACAAATTTAAGCTTCTTCTGGCTCTGGATTTTTGTTGACTCCTCTACAACACGAAACCAAGTTGCTCAGGAAAGATTGTTTGAAAAGTAACAGAATAAAAGAGAAAGATATACCGGGCAGATGAGAGAAACTCGCAGCCCTGTGGTGGCAATCTCACTCTCGGGATCAAAACGCAGCTTGTCCTGAACTGAAAGAAAACAAAGTGTACGATTCAACCCAGTCAACTATCCCTCTTCCTGGAGATCATGGAGCAAAAAAAACCAAACAAACTTTACTTAACCACCTCTTCAACACAATGCCATACTGATTTTACCTACACATGATGTATTAGAGCTTTAGTTCCAGCTACAGGTTCAGCTACTTACTGCGTTCACGACATCGCTCGGCGCTCTCGACTGAGCAGTGCTTGAGCTGGTTGAAAAGTTCTGCAGATGTGAAGACCCTCACCAAATACACAGCCACAGAATATCGCTGCAAATGGACAACAGGACGAGCACCTGCCTTAATTAAACGGTTTATACACTCACACACACCCCCAAATCAGATTTGGTGGATTAATTTTTTTACCATCACCTGGCTAAATGCATTACATTCTTAGTTGTCAACACATTATTATTCAATACAGTTCGGCATCAGTTATGGCACAGTCAGAACATTGCATACTTAAGCAAAGTTCAGTTCTGACAGATTTGCAAGACCATACAAGAAGCATAGTAAGCAATGCAGGGTCGAGATCTGATCATTCATTATGGCAGTCACGACTGACTACATTAAACTGCCACAACATTAAATCCACATGCCCAGTATTGTGATGGTGCCCCTCCTACTATCCTTCCAGTCATGGAGTAAAAGCCCACTGAATGTGTGATGTGTTATCTGACACCAAGATGTTAGGAGCAGATCCTTTCATTCCTGTAAACTACGAGGTGGAACCTCCATGTATCGGATTAGTTTGTCCAACTCATCCCACAGATGCTTGAATTCTTTATAATGTGGAGAATTTGGAGGCCAAGAAAAATACTCTGAGCTCTTTGTTATCCTCCTCAAACTGTTCCTTAACAGTTTCTGAAGAGTGGCATTATCCTGCTGAAATGTTTAGACTGGTGGTACTACCTGTCAAAGTAACATCCACATAAGTGTCTGGACTCTACGGTTCTTAGCAGAACATGCTTATGCCTTCTTCTGATGGGGACTTCTGGTGCTCTTGCTTCCACGGACAAGTGAAGCACATCCACCTGCCTGCTTATGTGAAACATGATTCATCAGACCAGGCCACCTTCTTCCATTGATCCATGGTCCAGTTGTGATGCTAACGTGACCACTGTAGATGCTTTCAGCAGTGGACAGGAGTCAGCACAGGCTCTCTGACTGGTCTGCAGCTATTCAGTCCATGACACAGCAAACTGTGATGTATTGTGTGTTAATGGGCTACGTCCCTATGCAAATGAATGAGCCTTGAGCATCAATGACCCTTTCTTGGAACACTTTGTTAGATACTAACGACCGAATCCTAAACACATGCCTAAAGACCTGCCATTTTGAACATGCTCTAAACCATCACAATTCAGAGTCAGATTCTTATACCCGTCCATTTTTTAGTTTCCCATACAACTTTGAGAACGGACTTGCTGCCTATTATATCCAACCCCTTGGCAGTTGTCACTATGTTAAGATAATCAATGTTATTCACCCCACCGCTCTGTAGTTTTAATATTGGGGCAGATTGGTGCATTTTAGTAATCAGTAGTAGCTAGTGACCTAACAGTTATTTCGATGATTATTCAAGTAACTGTATACACAGTTTATAACCATGGATTGCTATTTTGGGGAGGCTCAGTGAGGACAGTTGCCCCTTGTTGAGAATCTGCTAAAAAAAGGCCTTGAAAAAAGAACCTGTGCAAGAATTTTTATATGTGCGCAACACTGTACAAACGTGTATTGCTTTTTACGACCAACAGCCTGAAGTTGTTAAAACACCATTCTTCAGCCCTCGGACAAGCTACCTTTCCAAAGTTTCCCCATGTGATGGTGACTCGGTTGGTGGCAGTAGAGAGATGAAGCCACGGAGTGATATTTATTGGGCGACAGGGCCGACGAGGCTCTACACCTGGTTTATTTGAAGGGTAGTAGCCCTAGAAATGACAAGTGACAAATTACAAAAAAATTCATTTTACATAGCTTGGAAAAAACAAACCTATTTTGAATGCATGCATGTCCTAAAGGAGCACAGTCATGTAAAAAAATATGTAAACAACTTTCTTTTTACAATATAATTTTCTAAATGAATGTGTTTAACAAAGTGATGGAAAGCTTAAAATATACACGGCCCAACCAGCCCAGATTTGTTCCCACCGAATAAAATGGCACAGGCCATTCAACGCAAGCTCCCTAAATGCCAGTTTAAGGAACCAATTTAATATACTTACTGGAACATGACAGTAAGACTGATTCACTTTAACAGCAATGTTGGGAGGGTACTGGTCCTCCTGAACACCAATGGAGTCTGTGTAACAAATTCTGAAAAAGACCAATAACACACATAGCTCACTTTCCACAGTCTCTCTCTTCAACAGCTCTATAGGAATAGCTCGGCACAATAAATGTAAAAAGTCTACGGCTAAAACTCTCTCGAATAAAGGGTTTCAATGAATGTCTCACTGAACGTCTTTAGACCCTTAACTCCTCTCATCTCATTTAGAAGCTGTTCTCTCTGGGGCTAGTTTACTTTCTCAACATAACTGAAGCAAACATTTGCCCCTTTTTGAGACAGTCCCTACAAATAAAGGTGATTAAACTCCACCAACCAACATGAAATATTGTAGTTTTAGATAAATTTAAGAAAAAAAATACAATTATATATATATA
>JBBPDA010000039.1:11832554-11863068 GCA_037974385.1 Arnoldichthys spilopterus
TATATATAAATAAATTACTCCGCTATTTAAAGCAATTGTACTGGCCTACCAAAGCATATTGGTTAGCTTATACGGAGTACTCTAAACAAGAGTTTCATATTAGCTGTATAACTTTCTATTCACATTTTTTTATGCTGTTTTCTTATTTATTTGTACCGCTGTCTCTGTGCAGTTTTAACAAAAGCAATTTCCTCAAGTTTTCTGATTCTGAATATTCTTTCCAAATTGAAGATCACATGCTATGACACTTACCTAAGAACCACCTGGACCGATCTGACCCCTGCGCGAATTTCACTGAGAACACAGGGAAGAAAGAGAACTTATTTTCCATTCAGTTTGATCTGCTAGGATTTACCCACTAAATGTGTAAACATGGTAAATAATGTAAACAACAAATAATAAATGAGATTTTATTTATATCTCTCGCTCACTTTTTCTGAAAATACTCACCTGGAGTTTCGGATCTGTTCCACCTGGTTCTGTGTTAATTCAAAAACACACTGACTATCCTGTAGCTTCTCACTGTTCTGGGCAACTGCAAAGCATGGCAAGATCGGACAGGGTCTAAAGTCAGCGTTTTGACCTCTAATTGGCAACAAAAACGTGAGCTACAGAAACTAGTGACACTTGGTGAAGAAACATGGCTTACTTAGCTCTGTAGGTGGCAACAACGTTTCTAAATTATGGTAGAAGGGCAAGGGCACTAGTTTAACTTCGGCTGCAGGTGGAGCAGCTAACTTGGGCATGCCATTGAGGTAGTCTGTGCCCTGGGCTGTGGCTCGGGGGGTGGTGTTGAGAGTAGGGTACGCCACCGCTGGTACCCCCTCTGGGCGACGGGCAGCTAGCCATCCAGACGCCTTGGGAAAGCGCGTCTCGTAGAGCTGCCGGACGTTCTTGAGCAGCTCCGGGCTGTATTCCGTCTGCACCAGTCTCAAGGCTCTGCCCACCAAGTCCTGTTTCAGCCCGCTTTTACTGCGTCCCATCGAGGCCAGCAGAGTCTGCAGGTCAGACACCCGGAAACTCTTCACCATGTTCTGGCCCCAGAGGAACAGATGTGCAGAAAAGAAAATGAAGAAGTACAGAAATGGTCAGTAAAGGAACATGCGAGAGATGATTCACCTGTACACTGGACCTCTTGGACCTCATCAGATGAGCCTTGGACAATCAAAATCTCTTTATTTTCTCTCTCCCTCCAAGTTAATGCTTCAGAACGAAAACATGGTATAGAAAGCCTTCTGTCTGCAGGATCACATCCATGCATGTTGGGAATTTTTTTTTTAATTGCATGCAAGAAATAATGATCTTCTGCAAATAACAGAAGAAAATTGACTGTTCAAGCTGTCCACACATGAACTAGGTGCAAAACTCTGCAATATTCAGTGTACAAAACGCCTTTAACATAAAGATTAGATTAATTCAGCAGTTCATTATAAACTATAGCACCACAGTAGCACAGGGCTGTAGCGCAAAACGCCGGCGCGCCACTTTATACATAAGTCAATTACACTAAACCATCCAAACACTAATCCATCTGTTTATACTAAATGATCGTAATAGCAGCGCATTCGTTCATACAGAATCATAATTCCTGTAATCATGACTACGTAATAAGTTCACCGGTTTACTGAAGTGCATCATAAACACCCGCACTGTACTTTGCACGCTAGCACACGGCTCCCGGAGCAGCATGGAGCGGTATTATGGAGGCAACTGCGAGTGCGGGAGGCACCGGATGAGTGGAACATAACACATTTCTCAGCTCCGATACGTTTGTCGGACCTGCAGCCTGACAGGTCACGGCTCAGTTAAGTAGGAGCTGCTGCTATTCTGCAAAATGTCGACTTCAAGTTTGGGCTCGGTGTCCGAGAAGTGAAGCCTGTCTCATTCAGTTTCGCTGTTTTGAACAGTCCCATCATTCATTTCACGTTAGCCGCTAGCCAGCACAGCTACAGTCACAACTGCCAACGCAGTTTACGGACTGCTGACGGCGACAAAACCACCGCCACACGGCGTTCGCCGCTTCTGTTGGGTGTTGAAATCCAAACGGACCGGCCGCTCTTGGGTCCTGGAAAATGTTTTTGTTTTCCGTAACGAAAAAGAACCGCGCTCATCCACTCACCATCGCTTCCACCAGTTCGGCCGCCATCTTCACAAAAGCAGCGAGAGTCCTGAAGCGAACGGCGGCAGCGCACCAATGAAAAGCGCGGACTGCATTCGGAGAGTGCGCGGCGCGTCCAGTCGGCGCTTTCAACGTCAAAAAATAGGCGGTCACAGGCGTGGTTTCGCGCGTTTAAAGAGACAGTGCGCCTAAAACGAGAACACTTGCAGCCAGGTTTTCTTGTCCTCATAGGCCTCTGCTTGTGCTAAACCGGTCCGAGCGATGTCTGAATTCAATCGTGCGACCTGCCCGCTTTAATAGTCAGGAGTGAGGGCCAAAGCCCGGTATATTTTCAAGCCAGCTTCAACACAAGCATTGGGCAGTCAGTGCGAAGTGGTAAGGAGCGCATGGCTCCGTTGACTCCATTCCGTGCGGCAAAATCCATGTCGTGGGTTCCGGCGAGCCTAACAATGTGGAATAAACGCTTTGTTTAATTTCTGCCTAGTTAAATTGGATCTCCCTGCTTAAACAGTCTCTCGGTTTTCCGTCAGTGTAAAACGCATTAATCACACAGCAAGGTGGGGTTTTTTATAGTTATCTGGCGACCGCACCGATGGTAAATAAAGAAAAGGCCGCGAAGAATGAAAAAAATCAATTTTGCACATTCCCCATTGAACTCCATGTCGTGTTTTACTTGTGCAGTGCACGTGGTGGGGGATGGGAGGACGGAGAATGTTGAACAGTGGGGTGAAAAGCATAAGGGCTAAGAATTGTCACTGCTTAGTCTGATGAGAAAAGCTCTTTCACATTATTTTGCACTTACTGTGATACAGAACAAATACACTGTAATGAATTAAATGGTAGATACAAACACATGTTTTCAAGATTGTTGAAAAGCTATTGTTTCAACTTGTGAGATTCACTGTACAGGGGATGGGGGGGGATTCACCATTTATTTGTGCATTCATGGTTTTTATGTTGCTCATTGTGGTGATTAGCCCGTTCTGGGATATTCCATGGGCTCAGGATTGACCCAAGCTGTGGCCTCGTGCAAACATGTGGGGGAGCAGTTGCTCTGAGTTTCAGTCTGTGAATAACTGAACCATAACACTTGTGTTTTTGTAGTTCTGGCTCTCTGCTTCAGCACATAGGATATGAAATGAGACTATGACTAGAGTGTAGAAGGGCAATTTAAATATGAGAGCATTTACATCACTGATAAAAAAAAATGATTTGTTCTTATGATGCAACTTACTAGTTATTTGGTTCCTTTTTGTTTCCTCTTCCCTCTCCTCCCTTTCCCTGCCCTTTCCCTCACATGTTTTTTGCACTGACTGTCACTGTAAATTAGAGTCTGTTTTTAATGTTTTGTCTGGTAAAATGAAGGTTGAAAAAAAAAAATTTTAAATAGCATGAACACATAACCGCGTAAGAAGTGGTGGCCTAGTGGTTAGGGACATGCTCATGTGATCTGAGGGTTACAGGTTCCCTTGAGTAAGGTACTGTCCTGCTACACTGCTCCCCAGGTGCTGTTGATAGCTCCTTTCTGCTCCATGTGTAGATGGGTTAAATGCAGATGTCACATTTTGTTGCGGTGCACTTTTTAGTCACCAAAAAAATAAAACTTTAATGAGCGTTTAATGCTTTTTTTAAAAAACTACTTTTCAGTGAATGAATGCCTGAATTGCAGAACCCACTGACATCACCAGACACTGGTGGCAACTGGTATTTTCTCTAATGAGAGATTCTAGTCATTGTAAACACACTCAAGCACCACAATGAAATGTGACCGCATTTAACCCATCACACATGCTATCAGCAGCGCCCAGGGAGCAGTGTAGCAGGACAGTACCTCAGTGGTGCCCGGGCCAGGACTTGAACCTGCAACCTTTGGTTCACAAAGGCAATGTCTTAACCACTTGGTCTCTGTCCAACTAAGGATGCTCAGCTAGGGTTGCAATGCTGCCACTTTCCTTCCTTTATGCTTTTTACGGTCTTGTCTCAATGACTGACATGCTGTTCAGTCGAGAACATCTGGTTCCTCAGTTCCTCCAGCTGTTGCTATTTCAGCCTTCCTTTATGACAGTGTTTTCTGAATGTATTCCGTTGTCCTTCACTGGAAGGTAGGTACTATTGCATAACTGGAACACTACAAGACCTGCCATTTGGAGATAGTCTCACTCATGTTTACTATTTTCCCTGCTTCCAACACATCAACTTCAAGATCTGACTGTTAACTGCCTAATATATCCCACCCCTTGAAAAGTACCACTGTAACAACTAGAGTTATAGTCAATGTTATTCACTTTACCTGTCAGTGGTTTTAATGTTGTGGCTGATTGGTGTATGTAATGCTGACTTTTTTGGTCCTGATGTTGAGACCTAAACTTGCATTTGAAACCATGAAGTGATAGAAGTATGTTTAAAATAATTGAGTTTAGCTTTAAAGCTGATGATGAATACTCTGCGCACTGATAGCCAATTAAAAACAAAAACATTCAATCTGAAAAGGAATGGTTTTTTTATTAAATTGCCTTAAGTAAGCCATGTCAGTAACATATTTCAGATGCATTAACCATCATATCAAACATATTTAGTTTAAGTTATTACACACAGAATGGAGTCCAGAGATGAAATGTAAGAGAAGAAAAATCAACCTTTTGTGGTCCCACAAGGGTGGAAAAAAGCAAAAAAAGATCAAGTCTATACTCTCAATGTCTCAAACCCAGATTCAAATGGCCACTCTGTAAACATAGTGCTGTAGTGCTCCAAATAGGAACACACTGAGATATGATAGCTGGAACACTGGTAAAGGAATGTATACTTCAACAGCAGGGCACTGAAATTAAGAACAGTGGTTCTCTGGAAGCAGATTTTAAGACCATTGAGCAAATGGTTTAGTGTGAAAGGATGTGGCTTATCCACCTGTACAACAATAGAACTTCAGGCAACTAGAGAGATCATTCTCTGCAAATGGTAAATGCAGTAGGAAAATTAAGGCGCAACTCCATTTTGGAGATCAGGCACAAAACAGCAGATAGAAAAGGCAGGAACTGCACTTGGCAGTAAAACTGGCAACTTAAAAGCATGCAACATTTTCAATGTCATTTCGGTTTCTGAAAAATGCAAGATACACTCTCAATCCATGTCCGTCTCCTTTAAAATCAGAATCGTTTCCAGCAAAGGATCAAAGAATGGGTGCAGTACAGTTAAGGGGTGCAACGGGGTGTAGTAAATCACATTGTGAGATAAATTTAGTGCTATTTCTGAGCGATGCAATTTTTTTTCATATTCCTAATAAAATATTTCGAAAGCTGCCACAACTTGAGTGAGCAGTACCTTATCGGCTTAATTATTTCATCCAGTAACATTATTTACATTACTCCACATGTGTTTGAAGTGTTATGGAACCATTTTGGCAATGTTGTTTGTAAACAGAAGTACAACGGATTCCTACATGGGAAGTTTAGTCCCCTTTCTGTAGAACTTTCACCACTTCACTGCTATGTCGTTCATGTGGAGGCATGAGGTTTTTGAGATGGCTGCTTCGAGCAGAGGGAAAGGAGCACTCTGGCTCCATCTGGAGTCCTTAGTGGTTCATCACCACGGTCCACTTTCTGGATAATTGGGTACAGCGGCAGGGTACTGGGGAAGACTTGGTCCAGTCTCAGCGATGGCATTGAAGCCAGCTTCTCTCACAGGGGCACTCTTCCATACTCCAGTGCTCCACTCCTCCTGGGCACGCTGAAAGCTGCCTCCACCAAAACGGTAAAGCCGGTGAACCTACAATGAGAAGTTAAATTTATGAACTTCACCACTTTAACATATTACTGGTCATTAACTCACACCAACATTTGCCTAAATACAGCTGAAGTGATGCCATTATTTTTCTATGTCCATACGTAGTTAACCATGTGCAAAAGATGTGTTGAGAGGCCCTCTAAAGTGTCCTCCATATAGGCCTAAAATGTGCTTTGTATCAAACTCACCCTTATAAGAACCAGTCCCATAAGCACTGTGACTATAGTAAACAGCACAGCTGAGAAGAGCATGACCACACCGGAACCCACGTTAGTGCCAAAGAATGTCACTGTTGCTATCCAGCCACTAGAATAAGAGGTATTAGTGAGAGACGTACACTGGATTAGTCATTACCAAGTCTTGTATCTTTCACCTATATACCTGAACACCAAATCATGTGATGACAGCCATCAGAAATCACAGTTCTCTCAGGTGGGATTTCAAAACCAATTATTTGAAAGAAGTCCAGCCAATGTACATTAGTTGAACCCAAGTGTGACATTTGTACTGTTTATTTGTGGCCATCTTATAATGCACCATTATGAGAAGAGTTTGATTTCATCACTGTCAAACAGTGGAAAATGAAGTAATGTTTATTTAAGGAGGGGGCTACTTTTTATCAAGAGCCAAATCTATGTATCCCTGGAGTAAGCCATCTAACCTAGCATTGTGCTAGGTGCAGCTGTTACTGTTACAGTGACAGTCAGATGCTTTGAAATAAATTATTTATGACCACTTGCAAATCTACGTAAATACACCAATTGGAGACAGTAGCGAATGAGGAAGGGTAAAGCCCATAAGCGTAAGTTGAGGAGGCATGATCAAGAAGCTTGTCTGAAGCAAATGGTCTCTGCTTTATAATAAGAGCAATATGGCCAAAATATATCATGATGCTTAAAAATGTTCACAATGTTCACAACATTTAGTTTTTGTAAGGTTTGAACAGACAAAACGCACTAGTAGTGGTTAGAGGTGGGAGGAAAAAATTCTGATACAATCTAGTATCACAATGTTTCAGCATATTGAAACAATGGCACATGTAGAAATATTAATTTATTTTATTCTTTCAAATGCTATGTAATGTACTTTTATTCTGAGAGATACATCTACTCTGATAACGTATGTAATGCATTGTCCAGTTTCAAGTCAAAGAATTGCAAATATATTGTTATCGTTTCTCAAATATTATAACAGTATTGTCGTTGCTGTGGCTATACCTGGTTAGTGGCGCATTAAAAAAAGCTATTGAAAACTGAGTATAATGTTTTTAGGTGTACAGCGGTGCATTAAACCTAATCAAAACACCACCAACATACTGCCCACACCAGTTCTTATTGTTTTACTCACCATGCACCCCAGCCAGAAAAACCTAAGGTCTGAATGAAAGCCAGAACACACTGAAGGAAGAAAATGAAGAAGAATGCCATGAAGTTAAAGGAGCTGTCAGCCCTGTGGAAAGAGATAGAGCAGTTTTTATTTTTTATTTTTAAATCAGACTTAATTGTAAAAACATCCTCAATCCCTTTTCCTTCTCGAGGTCTTACCTAAATGCTTTGTAGAGAGGCCTGAACCAGCAGGTGTAACTACAGGGGCTGAACAGCAAGAGCCACAGGAGAGAAAGGCCAAAGTTGACTGCACCACCACCTCCAGCCCACCACGCTATGCAAGACACCACGTTGACGCATAGCGTAATAGAGTACACTATAGATACAAAAATATTACAATTACTTAGTTTAGCATATGTGCTTATTAATTAGCATATTAGCATATGTTACTTCCTTAAAGACACCAAGTGACTCTGCTCTCCATACAGCCAGCAGAAGTTTGTTCCACTGCTTAGGTGCCAGAATAGAGTCCATCAGTGTCCATTATTATTTCACTGAAGGTGACAACTGTACAGGAATAGTTCAGTATATTTAAGCTCTGCTCAGAAACTATGTAGTGGATTGTGGGAAATCGGAGTTGCTTACAGATCCAAAGCTTGTAAACTTTTCGCACAAGCTGGCAATGAGGCTGAGGGATTTCCTCGTCAATGTTTTGGTAGAAACATGGCTTAATGCGCAAAAATGCAGGCAGAGGTGGAAAGTTGTTCGCTCGCTCTGAGAAAAAAGGAAACAAATAGTAAATCTTGTGTTGACAGTTGGATTCACTTTTAATAATTATACACTTCTGCATAATGTTTATAAATAATTTCACCACCCCAGACTTACCGGTCATTGTCTGCAGCGTCAGATGTCTGTAAAGTGCTAAAAGATTTAAAAAAACATTAAAGCACAGTACAGCAGAAATACTTTTTCAGACATTCTGTTCATTTATGCTAATGCACAAATAATAAAGGTGACCTTGTCTGGGCCAGCAGTATGGCCAAATCCTTCTGTATATATTAAGTATTGCATAACACATGGAACAAAGAATTTTATTGTAATGAACACATACCTGCCCCAAATAGTATTGACACGTGTCTACTCAATTCCCTGACAAATAATACTTTTTTTTTGCAATTAGGTAAAGCTACTCATAGCATTTAAAGTGAGAATTTTTGCAGAATTTTATTTTATTGTCAATGCCGTCTTATGAAGTAAAAGCTGAAAGAGTTTCTTAAAAAGTCAAGTAGTGAAATGTGATATCAAGACATGTCTCTGAGCTAGATAGCTAAGTAGTTTATTGGTGCAGGTGATGCAAAGGGGAGATGTGGTAGTTAATTTGATTTCCTCCATGCCCATTGGTCGGCAATGATGCAAGCAGATAAATCCCATTTACACATTACACATCTACATTTTGACCGAAGATTAGGGAAAAACAAGAATTTTGTCTTTGAATTTTTATGATCAGGGTCCAAAATTAGCAAACACTGCTTGCCAAATGGGTGTACAAATCTAGGCTGGGAAATAATGAGGTCCGCTACAATTGGTTGGTTGCTGAACTAGGCCTACAACAACACATACGTTTCGCAAACAATATAACAGTATGTTTTCCAATTCGCTGACTGACCCTAAATCAACGCAAGAGGCCTAAACCTGGCTGTAACCACTACGACAGCTTGCAAGTATGTGGCAGCACAATGAAGAGCATGGTGGATATATGACCTGTGGCAACCTGACTGCCTCAGAGGTCAAGAGTATGGAGTGAGACCACTATCTTTTATATTATAGCACAGATAACATCATGGCTATTTTTGCTTGGTTTCCTTGACTCTGTGTGCTTACAGAGTTCCTTGGGTTAACCTTAGCTGGCCAAGTAATAGACAATGATTTCACTCCACACTGGATACCTAATTTCACAGAGCGTCAGTCGAAGAGACTGCTTGTATTTATAAGATGATGAGAAATAAGTGGTAGTTTTAGAGTAATTTTGAGCATCTTGAGTATATGTAGTTGAGTACACATGCACTGTTGGCAGAGTGTGTGTGTGAGAAGTACTACCAATCAACTATTTTAAATAAAGGTGTCTCTGCCTTTCATCCTATAAATAGGCTCCAGCACCTCCATAACACTGACTAGGATAAGTGGCTCAGAAAATGAATAAATAAATGAATGGGTGAATGAATGAATGAATGAATGAATGAATGAATGAATGACTGAACGAATAAATGGAAGAATTAATCTGTGTCTCCTTACAACAACAAGAACCATTTTCATTATTACAGATCTCTTTAAAAAGGTCAGTCAATGTGTAGTTAGAAATTACATTGTTTTTCGGACATCATATGCAAATAATTCACTCTGAACCCTGCATGTGGTATGATGAAACTAGGAAAATAAATTAAGAAGGTAAAAATGTTGAGTTTTTAATTCAAAAAGATTAAAAGTGAGTCACGCATTACCTGAAAACCCAATCACCCTTTCCTAACATGGGAAAACAAGAGGAAATATTTTAGGTTTACAAAGAGATGGCATCACTGATGGATATCTAACCTTCACCAACTCACAGCTTTCAAACCTGCTCGATGTTTTTTTCCGACTACTTTTGTAAAACGGGGCCCTGTCGCCCAACCAGGAATGGTTTATTTTACTTTTTACTGGAAAACATGGAAGACTGTTTTGGTATATGTATCTGTCCAGAGAGGAAAGAAACATTTGTATTTTCGCACTGGTAAAGCGTGAACATGCTCATAACATTACTTCAAACTTTCTCGCTACATACCAGCGACATAAACGTTGGACAAATCTGTCAGAAAGCGAAGTTAGAGAAGTTGGCCTGTCTGTTACAGAAGCCGCTGCTGCAGGTAAAGGCTGCGTTATTAGCAGCTACACGAATAGCCATTCAGATTTTGTATCTTTTACGCTAAGCAAAACATTAGGTAAACAAAGCAAGATGTAACCAAGTTATTGTGTTAACGTGAAGTCGTGATTTTCGTTTTAAACCATAGCCTACCTGTTAGGACGCTTACTTTAGGATGCAGTCTGTGAAGATCTGTCGGTCTCGTGGATAACGGTTAACGATGTCGTCACATTTATGGGAAATGTAGTTCTCGAAGAAGCCTCGACTGTATTGTGTTAAAAGGAGCCGTGCGCGCGAGAAACTACAATTCCCATGGGTGGCGTTCCGAAGGGTGTGTCTGTCGGTGCTTGTGACTGTCGGAGAAACAACTTTCCTCTTTTGGGGTTTTAACTCTTTTGCATACTTTATGTAAACGAATGTTTGCGACACGTTGAGGCCTGTTCGTCCTCAATGAACCCCATTATATTACTACGATGTTTCTAGGAGTGTATGCGAACAGTAACATTACTTGCGACGTGTACTGTTGTGTGGGGTTTATAGGAACCATAGGTGTTTACCAAAGTGCTAAAAAGCAATGCACACACCTAGAAATTTTGATAATATTAATACTAGAATATATATTATATTGTTAAAACAATATAATAAAGTAAAAAATATGAGATACATAAAATAAAATAAATAGATAAAAATGTAAAAATAAATAAATAAATAAATAAATACAATTGATTAAATACACAGAAACAAGGATCACAAACATTTTGCACAGCGTTGTCTCAAAAGCCCTGGAATAAAAATATGTGTTTAGTCTTTTAGGTTTGAAAAGAAAGTAAGTTTGGAGATGCCCTAAAAATAGGGTAGAAAAATTAGATTCTGCTCTATTTTGGTTGATATATTGATACATATAGATTTATTGTTACACCTCTAGGCCCTGACCACTTCTGAATGTGGTTCGAATGATTACAGTGCACCTCCAAGATGCAGTGTACTCTATTCACACTTGACCTGCCCACTTATAATTGGATCACCAAGATCCAAGTTAATGACAGATACGAACAGATATTGATATCACTGAAATTTCCTCAGCTCCCTAAAGGAAACATTGGCTTTTTATGACGCTATGCCCTTTTTGGTAAAATGAACTGCTCACACTGAAGCATAATTGTGGAACAAGGCCAAGTCAGCACATCCACATCACAAAATGCTACTGCATTTCTGTTCATCACTTTCTTTCCATGGTTCCAGCCACATGCCTGAATTCATCTAAAAATTTGTGCTGATGTGCAAGGACTAAATATGATATGCAAACATAATACCCATGATTTCATATGTTTCATTGGTTTAGCAGGAGTCTACAAATTATTGGTTGTGAAGTGTAGTTCTGTGAGTCTTTGGGTCTGTCTTTGGGTTTTTGGTGCATGGGTAAAAATAGTAAAGTGTAATTTCTGTTTGAAGTGAAACATTGCAGCACATGAATGCACTTTCCCCAAGTAAAGAATTACCAATATAATATAATAAACCAATAAACAGACTTTTAAAAGAAAATTAAGTTAAAATATGTTAAATGTATCTTATTTATTAGATATTTTTCTCTTTTCTGTTCTCTTTGTTCTCTAGTTAGTCATTGCACAATCCTAGGAGAATTTAGGGCTACATTTCACTTTATGTTATACTAGTATAACTGTGTGCAACAAATAAACTGCTTGAATATTGAATTCTCTTTAAACTTTTATTTTAGTTACAAAATTATAAATAAATAAGTAATTATTTTGGCTGACCAACTTGATTGTATTTTCTAAAAGTTGAGGAGCTGAATAGATTGATAAGCTAGTAAACTGGAAATGAGATGAGGGATCATGATTGGGCCTTTCTTGCCATATGATTTTGGGACTGAATCATGTACAGTAAAGTGCTCTGTTGTTACAGCAAGTGTGAGAACAATTAGACTTTTTAACATTCAGAACCTACAAGCTATTGCATTGTCATTTTCAGTCTCCAAAAGCACTGGCTGAACGCTTTAGAAACTTTGCAGTAACCCAAGAATGTAACAATGACTCGCTATATTAATGCCATTATAAACTTGGTGTAATTAATTGTGGCGCTGATGTGTTTAGTTTTATTTTGTTCGACCTCGGTGTTTACAACCATGGCGGACACGTTTGAACGCAACACCGTCGTTATGGAAACGGAAATTTCGAGAGAAACCAATCGCTGAGGGTTTGGTGCCCGTTGACGAAACGCGCTACCGACCAATCAGCGGTGGTGAGGGTGGTTCGCGAAGAGCTCCCGCCAATTCTGAGTAAAGCGCGAGGGGAACAGCGGGGAAACGGGCAGGAGGGAAGGACGAAAAGTGGAGCGGTATCAAAGCGCGCAGCGAGGGACATTTTACATTAATTTAGTTGTTCTACAGTTACCTAATCGATGAAACACCGGGCCTCTCCCTTTGGCTTTAAATGATTTTTGTAACCTCTTGATTTATTTTAGCGTACACAGTCTGCGCTGTTTTTGGCGTTAGCTAGCAGAAAGGTGCTAAGCTACCCGACGGATGGTGGTGGTGATGCTTGCGGCCGAAGACCCAGCCGTGGACGGGCCTTTAGCCTCAACACCGCTCAGAGGTCCGAGCAGAACACATTTGTTCTCTGTTTATTCTCTTATTTACATGTTTCTGTGCTTTATTTCGCAACAGACTTTGCCAAACGGAAAGATAGTTCACTGCCAACATTGACATTCATATTAATTCGCCGAAACGCTAATTGAGCTCGGTAGCTAGCTAACAGAAGTAATGTAAAGTAGTTGGGCATTTAGCTAGCTAAGCTAACTAGAGCAACTTTTGATCGTTTTACCCAACTAAAATATAAACAACCACATTGTCACTCTTCCTCCCTGTCATGTGCCTTTTTGGGTGTAATCGCACATTCGGATAATCGCATGCTAATTCCACTTAGCCTGTTGGAGTTGTCTGCTAAATTACCTGCTAACGTTAGCTAATCTAGCTCTTCTGTTTGTTTTCGAGAAGTGCCGCTACATCACACGTCGTAGGCAACATTGTTTCTTGCAAGAATCAACGTTCTAAGCATAATAGCGAGCTGATGTTGTGTTTAACGAAGCAAATTACACTCGTGTTCGACTTGAAGTAGTGTAGTCTCTCCATTCTGGTGTAATTGGACTAGAGCTAGCTTAAACAGGCTGCTCTAAAAGGGGTAAAGGGAGAAGCCAGCGGGCGCAGCCGGGCCTACTACATAATGGATTCGCTGAATGGCGGGAGAGCAAAAAGCAAAATCTTCTGTTATGCGATGGCACTGCGCTGTCTGACAGTATGTTTGGCAAGAATTTAAGGCAGTTTAGTATAAGTAACTGCTGAAGGATGTTGCACAAACAGTATGTTTATTTTGGTTAAAATCTTTGCTGCAAGGAAACGGCACATCATGAAAGTAGTTAATTACCGTGGACTCTGATCATCTTTCCTGTTCCCTGTATATGGCTGTCCTCGTTTATCGCAATAATGCGCTTGACACGACCAGTATTTACCACAGTAGCCTGGAGGCAACACTTAAACTGATCATTCAAAATGTCCTTCTACAAAACAGGTATGGATTCTGCAGACAAAGTGAATACTTCCAACAAGAAGCTTGTTCAAGGTAACTTAATTGCCCCCTATGGATTTGGACAGAGAAATCTTAAGTTTTTATAGGAATAATGTTTATTTGAAAAAGACAAATGTATTATAAATGTCTCTCAGGGTCTTAAATTTCACCCAAGATTAATAAAGTGTCTGTATAGCTAAAGAACATACTCTCTTGTTTAACATTCAGAAATGTTTTGCTGTGATTGGCTAGTGACAGAGAATTGAAATCAAGTATTAAAAACAGTAGAGATGTAGATTTTAAATAGAACATCCACTTTTTTTACCCGAGTTGTTGTTTAATACTACTTTTTATCGTCTTTAAATAACTGTTTAAACGGTTTTCGTCATATAGAATAACTTGCCCATTTAACAATGTTAATTACTACACAATTTTCCACTTGTTCATTTGTATTTGAGTATTGTTCTACATTGCTCTCTTCGCAGCTCGCCTTCCCTTCAAACGACTTAACCCAGAGCCCAAGGAAAGCAGAGAGACCAAAAGGACAAGAACTGGACCTCCTGCTCCACCTGCCCCTGAATCCAGTGCTTTGGATAGGGAGAATGAAGAAGCACCCTCCCTCCCCCTGCAGCGTAGACCTGCTTTGGTTAATGGGCGAGGGCCCCTTGATTGTTTCATGAGTCGGAGAAAGTGTCCTTCAGTTAGCTCTGCTTTCACTGTTACTATTGATCTAACAGAGGACTCAAACTCCACTGATGCTGTCAAGGAACAGCCTTCTGCTCCCATGGCTGCTTTATGCCCACTTACAGGTGATGCACAAAATGCTCAGAATTCTGTGCAGACAGAAGAACCAGAAATGGCCCCTGCTGTCTCCCAGTCACCAGAAAATAGTATGGAAACAAGTGAAGCCGAGAACAGTGTTGCCATCCCCCAGATGGACCTCACTCTGGAGTCTGAAACTGAGACTGAACCTCAGGATCAGCCCCAAAATCAGCCCCAAGAGGAGGCTGAAGTGAGTCAGAACGAATCCCTCCAGTCGCCAGCATCCACCAGCTCTGCGTCAGTTGTCGAGAGTTCACCAGAGCCCAGCAAGAGCACACCAGCCACTCCAGCCTCAGTGAGTAGCTGCATGTTCATCTCTGAAACACACAATGCTTTTTTTTTTAAACTTTCATTCATTTTGAATGTAATAATAAAATTGTTCTTTAAATATAGATCAAGCACCTGGTACTCTTAGAGAATCTGGGATATTTTCCTCCAGAGAAAGCAGTAAAATATTCATACAGCCACTTCAGTTTTCTGAAGCTATTTAGCATAGTATGACCATTTTTTTCCATTGGTGATGCATTTAATATCATAGACTTATGTTCTTATAATGGTATGAGCAGACAAAACTGATGTTTGATGGCATTGATAAATGTGTTAATTATATTAAATAATTATGGGATGTTGTACAGATTGTAAAATGTCTGAGTTCCAGCCCATAGTTTTAGCACGTTACAGTATAAAAGATGCAAAATGCTTCAGTTTTGCTTAATTTCTACATTTGCAGCCAATCTAACATACTTCCCCTGAAGTTTCGGCATGGTTTTTCATTCTCAGGAAATGCAGTAATAACTTTTGCTTGGCACCTAATCTCAGTGTGTGCAAGTGTTTAAGTGAAAATTCTGAATGCTTTTTTAAAGTTGTTTTTCATCCTGTAGGTACCAAGGACAGACACGAATCAGATAAAAATGAAAAGACGATCACTCAAGGTAAGCACTTCATCTGTTTGACTCCAGACAGTTTCACAACAGAACTCTGAAACTGTTAACGGAGTTGTTAGTGATGCTCTTGTCTCTTGCTGCCTTCTTTGTGCTGTGATTTTTTTTTAAGATGTCCTTTGATGATTTAAACCTTAGTCATTTACTTAATTTCTAGTAAACAGTTTTTTTTTGTCCCTCAGAGTGCTCAAGAACTGGAAGAGAGGCAACGACAGCGTGACGAGAAAGAGCGGCAGAAACAAGAGGCAAGAGCTGCCAAGGAGAAGATGAGGGAAGAAGCACGCAAACTAAAAGAGGAGAAGGAGAGGGAGAAAAAGGAGAAGAAAGAGAAAGAAGAAAAAGAACGACGAGAGAAAAAGGAAAGGGATGATAAGGAGAAGGCGGAAAGACTGCGGGCGAAAGAAGAGCAGCGGAAAGTGAAGATAGAGTGAGTGTCCCAATTTCAACTGGAGTCTGAGATTTTTGATTCTTTTCTTTTTTATACCTATTGATGTGGTCATGTTTTTCAAGGGCTAAACTTGAAGAGAAAAGAAAGAAAGAAGAAGAAAAACGGTTGAAAGAAGAAAAAGAAGTGAGTGGTGCTTTAGAATTGATCCAGATTTACTTTTGGACAAGTGTACATTAAAGTGGCCCTACCTGCAGTAGGTTGTTTCTTTGTTTGTTACCTTGTTAACATGGAGTTTAGTAATTCAACCCTTTTCTCATCTCTTTTTAGCGAATTAAAGCTGAAAAGTCTGACATCACCCGGTTCCTACAGAAACCCAAGACTCAGTTAGCACCAAAGGTAAAAAACTACACATGACAAGGTTCTCTTCAGTTCTGTATGATTCTTCAGCAAAGTGTTGTATTTGTTTTCTAACGAATTTCAATATCACTATTTCAGACACTGGCTTCTGTCTGTGGGAAATTTGCACCTTTTGAGATCAAAGAACATATGATCTTGGCACCACTGACCCGAGTTCAGTGTGATGATGTTGTTTTTGAGGAGTTGGATCAGTACCTGGCTGAACCAGATATTACCCTGAATTGCCTGAAGGACTGGAAAGACCACAAACCTCGCACATCAGGCCCAACCAAACCCAGACACACAGACACACTGAGGTCCGATCACAAATCCACTTCTAGACCTATGTAACAGAGTGCTATTTTATTTTTGTTCCTAAAAAGTGTTTTCTCCCAATTCTTTATGCTTAAAATAAACAGAAAATGGATTATGTTCCACAAAAACTTTGCTTCTGTTGTCTGGACAATGACATATTGAAATGATGTTTTCAAGAACATTTTCTATTCTCTTTAAATGCTAAGTAGACTTCTAGAATATTCTGGAACTGTTCAGAAGTTTCAAGAAGTTCTGGGGCTTTTTTAGAAAGGATACGTTTTTGATGAATAGAGCTGTTTTTACAGGACTTTACACCTAAGCAGTTGAAATGTAACAAATTATGTAACTGTGTAATTGTTTGCATAGTCTTTCAGTTCAACTGTTTGTACATCTTACAACAGTTTGTACATTTTAGTGATCGTTTCCTCTTCTCAAAACTGTCGTCTGTTTTGTTCTCAGTGATTGTTTAGTTGTCACCGATGGCCCAAAACCACACAATGTTTCTGACCGCAAGCGCTGTGGACGCATGAAGCTTCTGCAGTTTCATGAAAACTATCGCCCTGCCTACTGGGGCACCTGGAGTAAGAAAAGCACCTGCATATCACCTCGCTGTCCTTTAAAGCAGGACAAGGTAACAAAAAAGAAATCTAATGCAAATCAAATACGCTGCTGATGCTTGGGTATATGCCAAATTTGTAGCTGCGCCATTTCCAATGTATTTTACTTAAATTGTTTGATTTTGTGTGTTTTAGGAACTGTTGGACTATGAGGTGGATAGTGATGAAGAGTGGGAGGAAGAAGAACCAGGAGAGTCTTTGTCTCACAGTGAAGGGGTGAGGTTTCTTTGGTTTGAGAATGTGTTGAGGCAAATCGCAGGAATTCAAGGTGATAATTGTGCTGCTAGAGTTTTAAGCTTAATAGACAAAGCTGAGACTGGAGGATGAGATTTCTGTGCTATGGCTGAAACCATTAATCATTAATATATGTGGAGTTTGTTCCCCTTACTCCAGTCCTTGTTTACTGCAGTTGCACAATGCAGTGAGTTTATTTTGTGTGGTTCGCAATAACAGTCTTGCTTTCTCAGGATGACGACGATGATGCAGGAGAGGATGATGATGAAGACGACGGTTTCTTTGTACCACATGGCTATCTTTCAGATGGGGAAGGAGCGCTTGAAGACGAGGTGTGCCTGCCAGCAGTCATTTTAAATTGTGCTGGTCTGTTGTAAACTTAATGCCTGTTTATCTGAAAGATATAGGAACATTCAAGCTGTCAGAACATTTGCTGGTTTAGGTTTTGTTTAAGCTATTTATTATTGAAACAGTAGGACTTCAATAGGTCTTCCTCCGATTAGTCAACCAACTCTTAGTCTATGGAAAAGTCTTAGCAGAGTTGCAGTTTCATTTGTTTAGTTGCAGAAAAAAACATGAAATGATATTGCAATATTTTATGTATTGTAATAGACAAAAAATATTCACAAAGAACACCACATAGAAAGGGTTAAATTTTTTTCTCCTCTCTCTCACTTTGAACAAGCAGACATTTCATCTCGCTTTGATGTGGTGCCTACAGATGAAGGTGTTCTGCTTAAACAAAGCCTTAAAGAAAAGTGGCCTTTTTAGTCATTTATTCTACAAAAATATCAGTAGACATAATGTTTGTGGAGAAATACTACATTCTGGCCTCAGAGGAACGATCACCATTTGAATCCCAAATAGGTCATTTGTATGATTTTAAGGTGGGAGGAAGGCAGTACTGGGGGACACTTGGGTCTGCAAAGACAGATACATGAAATAGAAGGAGGTTCTAACCAAAAAAAAAACCCAAAAGCTTCTGTGCTTGGCACAGGTAAAGAGTGACTGAAGTCTCTGGGAGGTCAGTTATGCAAGTCTTGTGTTCCCCAACAAATCCAAAAGGAAACTGTTTATTTAAATCTGAATACCGTAGTAGTTCCACACTGGTTTGAAGATATTGCACAGTAGTCAACTGTTGGTTTTTAGTGACTTTAAATAAATAAGTAAATAAAGAGAGAATCTAAAGATGTCCTCTGCAATCCATCGACTTGTCGACAGTCGTCCCAACCCATATTACCAAGCAAAAATTGCAAAAACCCTCGGTGTGACACGTCAGGTTTTTGTGGCCACAAAGCATCAAACGCATTCGCCCGAACTAAGGACTGCTAATTGACTACAAACGTCTTTTGTCATGCAAAGGCCTTTACTTGTTGACTGTTATTTAATGTGGTTGTTCATAATGTGTATACGCATAGGAGGGTGGTGACCTCGAAAAACAGAAGGTGCGTCAGAGGCTGAAGGCTCGCGAGTGGGATGAGTTGATGTCTAAGAGGAAGCTGAAGGTCCTGGAGGCCGTAGTAACGGGCTGTTTGTGGGAGGGAGAGAAGTCTTCACCAGAGTGGCTTCAACCTTACGCGGTCTGTATGCTGGCACCTCTACCAAGAGAGGAACCCAGCACACCTGAAGATGATGCATCACGTCAGCAGAGAAAAGAACTGTGTAAGTGTTGATTGTGCACTTTGTTTTGCTATTTATAATTATTCAGTATTACTTTTGTTTGGGTTTATTTTACAATGTAACTCTATTTGGTGCATTTAATCATTTTGTCTCTAAATTGCCATTGAATGCACTGGACTCTCTTTTTAAACAAGTGTCTGATTTAGAAAACCCCTCAGCAACTTTCCCCTGAAGTATATGGTCACACTAGTGTGATTTGGAATGTTGTAATGCATTATGACCTCTTAACATCTTGACTCCACAATAGACATGAACCCTTCTGCAGGGGAGTTTTTTTTTGACCGTTCTACCCATTGCTGCTTGTGTTTTTTTTGCTTGTGTGCCATTCTAACATTCTAGAACCTGCCTGTGAGACTGCAGCTCCCCAAAGCCACTGTTCCAGAACAAGTCAAAAGTGTAAACAAACCTGTTTCACAACAGCAGCCACCAGTGTTCAGTGTGCACTGACACTTAGGCCTGTCACAGTAACCGTAACTGTCACTATAATGTGTACTTTTTATGTTCTTAAAGTATTAGGTTTTTTTTTATTTTGCTGAGACAAACTAAATTCAAAGCCCCAAAAATATATGGGCTCAGAAGCAGCACTACTGACAAAAATGTAAGGTCCCAGCACCGTTCCAGTCAGGACGCTATGCCTCGTTCTAGCGAGATGGGCCCAAGCACAGGTGCCCTCATCTATATAGAAATCATGGTCTGGAAAAATGATTGTGGTCCTGTACCTCTATTGCGCAATAAGTTATTCTAGTAACGGGCATAGCAAAACTATTTGTCATTTTATGTGAATTTCTGATAAATGTGTGATACAAAACTGAAACAAGACAATGCTATGGTCATAAACATTTTTACAGTTAGGGTTTCATGGTTGCCATTTATATCGTTACTGGCTTTAAAACATTTGCTTTGAATCGTGTTTGTCTGAAACGGTGGCTTTGGTGCTCTGCAGTATCCTAGGCAAGTTTTAGAATTTGGGTGTGGAATGCTGGTGCACATGCAAAAACCTACAGATAAAGGTCTAACTTAAGTATTAAATGGTATTAACGTTTGAATGTTCCTTCTAACATTTTAATACCTTTTGGGGAATTTCACATTTCTGTCTCTCAGTGGTCTCTAAGCTCTTGCCTTTACTACATGGCAATGTGAACAGCAGTAAGGTGATCATCACCGAGTTCCAGGAATTCTGTCGCCAGCAAACGCCTTCACCAACTGGTAGCCCTCAAAACACCGAATACATCCCCCCCAGGTGAGTCACAATCCACTGTTGTGGAACAATTTATCTGATGTTAACTTTACACAGGAAAAGCTTTCCTGAGTTTTTTTTTTACTTTGCCGTTTTTTTTCGTCTGAGGTTCATACCCAGTCAGACAGAATGCTTCACATATTTTCAGTGCAATATTGTGAAGAATTTGTTTTTACAAAATGTTGATTACCATTAAGCTTATCCTAGTCATTGATGATCATTATGGTGGAGTGCATAAGGAGCTTTTTGGGTATTGAGAGGCAAATAATACAATAAAAAACGTTTGAGCTGGCCCAGACAGCATTTTACATGCTTTAAGTACTTTATGATGTTTCTAAATGAGTTCTAATACTTATTCTCTACGGCTTTAAGCACAAATGTTTAGTTGTATTGATGTAAATCTAAGGTTTTACTTTTATATTTATATTTTTAAATATTTTCAGTTTATCATCACTCACTGCCATTTTCTCCTGGTTTTGTGATGAAATGTTTTGCTTACAAATGTGAATAATGAAATAAGCCTATAACTCTTAAAATCCACAAGGATGTTCCAGTGATGAGTTAAGCGTAAACTAAAGATAAAATTTCCAAATACTAAATAAAGATCCAGATATCACCATACAGACTGAATGCTCAGTTATTAAAAAATGTTATATTTGGCACAACCAAAGTTAAATTGAATAATATACGACTTAAATATTACAAACTTTTAGAATTTTAAATTTTTTTATGATTCATTTTTAACCATTTTTAACAATTCTGACTTTTTCGAAGTCCATGTTCATGTTTATTGAGGGATGGCTACAGTATAGCTTTTAGAAAGAAAAAGTGCAGCCTTGTGCTGTTTTGTAGCAGGTTTTGAAGACTGAACATATTTGAGCTGATCTAAACCGTGGAATGTAAAGCAAAAACGAAATGACTAAGACAAAGGCAATATACATTTTTACTGTTTACTGACCTTTAAATTGCCCAACATGATGACCAAAGAGACAGAACCTCCACTATTCCCAGTAAGGTTGTCTATCAGCTTGAGCCTAATTCAGATACATTTTCTATCATTTTAATTTAGAATCCACGTGAAACGTCTCATTAAGGAGAATGCGGTATATGAGAAGCGCTCGACCTACAAGCGATGCTGCTGGTACGTGCACGCCGATGTCCTGGCACGCTTTGGGCAGCAGGCTCTGTCTGTGCCCTGCAAATGGACCTACCTCACTTCTGGGGCCCACGCCCCCCGAGATGAGCCCACAGGGCAGGCAACAGGATCACAGAACATTTCTCCTGGTACATCCCAGTCCACATCCACTACTCCCTCCAACAAGAGGAAGAGTGCCAGCAACCATTCGATCACCAAATACATGAAGAAATGTGCAGACCCAGAACAGGTACACCCTTATTTGTATAATATGTTGTGGCTTCACGCGAGGATTTGAAATCCATGTGAGAAAAGAGTTGTTTAGAAGTTGTGTATTGGTTACTACTGTTAAACCCCATGTTTTTAAGTAGTGGTATAATAATCGTAGGGAAAAGATGATGCAGTTGAGCTACATCTTGTGCAATGTTCCCCTTAGGCTGAGGCAATGGAAACTGACGGATTTCAAGCAGACACTGAAGATGATGAGGACGACTGCGTTATTTTGAGTGAACAGTCTGGTGAGTTCAAAATTTAAGATACTAAACTTCTAATACATAGAGATCTGCTACAAAGGGGAGGCCAAACAATGACCGTCTCTTGCTCTCAACTTCTTAATCTAGGATCTTCGGAGCAAGATGGCCACACATCCACAACAGAAGCCAAAATTCCAGAGCCGATGGAAGCGGACATCAGTGATTCTACTCTGACCCTCCCCTGCCCCACCCCTGCTACTGCCTGAGATTCAGCTCCTTGTTCAGTATGTCTTGGGGTGTTTGTGGGACGAAAAGAATTTAGTCTACAATCAGTGGGAAAACAGTGTTAAATGCCCCTCAAATGAGCTGTCATGCCATTGAAATGTTAAATTAACCATCAGATTAATTAATTAATTGAAATACTATCAGTGGACAGTTTTAAGCTCAGAAAAAGCTCTTTTGTAGAGGCAGCTATTGTTTAGTCCTATGCCCCGTGGATGAGTGGTGGTGGGCTTCCTCAAACAAAGACTGTCTAGGCTCTGCTGGTTCACTGTGGCCCGAACATCACAACTTTATATGACCAGGAGTAGTGGCTGTCCGCTGGACTTATAGTTCAGTGTCAGCTTAATTTTATTACATAAAGTATATATATGTGTTTTTTTTCCAGAATACTTGAACTGGGTTGTTTCATTAAAAAAAAAAAGAAAAAAAGATTGTCGACAATGTATCGCACTTTTATATGCCTTGCTGTTCTTACCCACATGGCTCACGTATATGCCTTCCAATGTTCCATTGGATTCCCTTCTTTAGTCTCTTGGAGCTCTTGTAAAAAGGAAACAAAACCCTGCAAATGCTGTTTGTCCTCCAAGCTGCTAAACACGGTGTAAATGATGTTTCAAGCCTCTGTGTAACATTTTAATAATGGTTTAGAGGAGGAAATGTTAAACGACCGTCCAAAAAGGAAAACGTTAACATTTCTGTTGGCATGATTCTGAATCTCCAGGAAAACTGCATCACAATTTGCAGATGTGATGTGTGTCTTTATAATACTTGTTTAAATAAAGCATTATTTAAAAAGGGTCCACAATTCTCTTCATATGAGCCACCTGCCGACACGAACGAAAGATATCAGGCCTGGATCAGATCAGACAACATTGCATTTGACTAAGGTTCAGCTTTATTTATTTACATTGGCCTCATTTTTTCGACATGTGATGCATAAAAATTGTTCAGTTCATTGCTTTAGGAAAAAGCTGACATTTCAAACAGTTTAAAGACTGTAATTTTTGTTTTGGTGTTTTTGCAGATGTGTGTACAGAGTACATTAACAACCATCCTGTTATTGTGCACCACAGCTCGGATTCTGGTGCACTTTGTGTTCTGACTTTCTTAAAACCAGAATTTTTGTGCAATCTGACCAGATGGGCTAGTGGAAACTTCCCATGCAGGTCACTGAAGCTTGGATGCAGGATGTCCTCCCTTGAAGCACTTTTCCGTAGGTACTAACCAAAGGACATTGGGCAAAAGATGGAGATGGTCTGATTCCGTTGCGTTTGGGACCTGAAAGTCACAGGTTCAAGTTCCGCCCCGGGCACAGCTGTTGGTAGCTGCCCGCTGCTCCATGTGCGATGGGTTAAATGTAAAGGTGACATTTTCTTGTGGTGCTTGAGTGTTCACAATGACATTCACTTTGCTTTTCATTTTCTAATTGGGGCCTTGTCTTTACACTCACCCTTTTTTTTGCCTCCTCAGGGTTTAGAATGAACCGTTCACTTACTGCCTACTACGTTCCACGCATTGACATACGCCATTATAATGACCAGTTATTCACTTCACCTGTCAGCGGTTTTAATGTTGTGGCTGGTCAATAAATGTTAAGTTTTCACTTGCTAGCTAAGACTCCCTCAATTACATGACACAGAAAGGGTGAAGGACAGCACTAGCTTTCTTTAAACACCACTGCATCTTTTTCGAACAGCTGCTAATCCAACGTCACTGAACAGGTCAATACGCCTGAAGGAGAATTCTAGCTGGGATTCCTGGCCCTTCCTGGTCAGTTCTTCTCCACACAGTCTAATATCAGTTTGTTGTGCTAAAAGCTTTTCTCTGGACTAGATAACCTAAAGAACTTCAAATTAGACCAATGGTTAAGTACTTGAGGAGGCCACGTACTTGGGGCGATTGCTTTTATGCATACGGAATGTCAAAACTGGCACATCTGATGATGCGTTTTTAAACTTTATTACATAATGTCAAAGCAACAGAACAATGCTACTGTAGACAAACTATCTCCTTTTGTGCCATTCAATTAAAAATAAAGCATGTCTGAAAACATTTTGTTAACAAGCAGGTTGCTCCTCTCCTGTTCCCTACTGATGCTGGGAACCGGTGACCGATGCATACTGTACTAGCTGGTTGGGTATCTGGCATTCTGTGTTCTCACAAAAAAGGGAGTGGAAATTTACTGTTTTGCGAGGAGGTAGGTTGTTGTAAGTTGTCCTGGTTTCTGAATTTTTCAGAATGTAATTTTCTTGCGATGGTGCCATTATACTACTATATTTTCCATTTCAGAGATGTTAAAGATATTAAATAAGAAAATAAGTGAAATGTCTCAACTGTCTGAAAAACAAATCAGACTTTTTAAATTAATTACACTTGCCATCAAGGTCTTATAATGCAGATTAGCTTAAACACAGCATATTTAACGATTCTTTCGGTAAAGTAGCCTCGTAGTGCTTTAATCTGTTCCACGCATAACCGACTTCTTTAAAAAGCTTTTGTAAAACACAGGTTCAAACTACAAGGACTGGTTTTACAGCAGCATCACAGTGCAGCAGAAGAAATTTCATTCTCCAGCATATGAACAATACACTGAACACAAAAATCCTTCTCAAATGAGGTGAAATCATGTTCAGCCAGGTAATGATGTGCCGATGCCATTGCTCGGTTGTGAAAGTGCTAGGTCTCCTATCCAAAGGAGCTGTTGCTTAAGATGCTCAATCACAGACTAACCATGAAATCCTCCCATATCTCTCATCCTGTTACTCCCTAACAGCACGTGCAGTAATGCTCTGAGCCTGTGAAACTGAACTCAGGATTGCGTGGACAGCAGGGAAAGAGGGGTGTTAACAGGAGAATGGGGAAACAGGCAGGCAGAGCAAAAGGAAAGCAGAGCCAGTGTTCAGCTCAGGGTTTTTATGTTCTCCATTAGTTCTTGCTTTAGCACGGAGTTGCTCTGCCCTCCAGCTGCAGCGATGTCTGCCTGGACTGCAGCATCCCAGGAGAAGGTCAGGAGAGCAGCAGGGGCCTGCGGAGACAGAAACCATGAAACCATGAAAGGCAATTACATACACCAGTCAGACATTAACACCACCCGCCTAATATTGACCAGGTCCCCTTCATGCTGCCAAAACAACTATAGTGCACTGTGTGTTCTGACCCCTTTCTGTCAGTCAGCATTCACTTTTTAAACCATAGTAGCTCTTCTGTAGGATCAGACCAGATGGGCTAGCGTTCACGTCTCATATGCATTGGTGAGCCTTGGGTGCCCATGACCCTGTCACTGACCAGTTATCCCTCCTTGGATCACTTTTTTGTAGGTACTAACTATAGGTGTCGTGATTTACCGGTATTGACAATAACGGTGATATTTAAAAAATGAAATAATATTGTGTTTATACACATTTGGTAATACCATGAATACAAAATGCTGTTATCTGTGTGAAAATGTTAAAGGATCATCCAAAAAGGAACAAATAAGTAAACACAAACGTTTTAGTTTCTAAGCAACCAAAGGAAGTTTACAGTTAAGATAGTTGTGGGTGGGTGAAAGAGCGCCTGCTTGAACAGTCTTACATTTTTTGATGGGGGAAGAGGGTCTAAATGACCACAATTTTGTTAAGAGGGTTGTAAAGCAAAAACAAAATCAAACAGAGCATTATGGCCAAAGACCCTCCTGCACTGTGTACGTGTTGTAGGTAAATACTTTCGCTTTTACTAGAAAGAGGAAAATATTTTAAAATGTTACATTTGCAGGACAACCTCCAATTATCCTCTTGACCACTGACCCCCTAAGTTGGACCAATGAATATCTACATATCTTATTTATCATTGACCTACGTACAAGGCTACACTCATTCAGTGCCACATCCTCGTCTTCCTTCAACTTCTGGCCTCCAGGTGCCAAGAGCTCAAATGGCTGCCAGCTGTTCTCCAGCGAATCTCGAACAAACTGATACAGCACCGCCACTTTCTCCCAGGCCAGGAAAGTCCCTGTACAAAGTGTACAAAAATATTAGCTGTGAAATGTATATGATTTTAGAGTATGTCTGTAAAACAGAGGACTTGCAAACCTTGAAGTATATTCCCATCTGGTAACCGTACTCTCAGGAGAGCATAGTTATACTTCCTCCTCTCCCTCTGTTCATCCTTTTCCCGCATGGCTTTTGTCCTCAGCATGGAGTTTCTGTCAACAATATCGCTCCTGAAAGGACATTTTGTTTTTGTCAACACCAAAGAGTAGTTAGGAAAAAATATTCTTCAGTTACATATGTTATTTATGCGCCCAGAAGCAAAAGGGTCAGGTTAAGGTATGTGATCTGTCGTTAATGTCCTTAAATATCTAACCGGAAACTGACCGAGATTCATCTAAGGATGGACATATATTGAAGACACTGGACATCCACATTCATGTTCTTTCATACTTAAGCTGTTGTTCTCTTTTCAGCTCCTCTGCAGTCAGGTTGTAGAAGTCTGGTGGAAGCTCAAAACGTGTGGCGTGTTGTGAAGTTCTGAAGGCTTGAGGCTGACGGTCCAGTTTGGCTCGGACAGGCTCTCCATTTTGCAGCTGTTCTTTTCTTTCCTTCATCTGCTCTAGAGCGTACTGGTCCGCCAGAATCAAGAACTCCTCAGTGCCCTCTGGAGAATGCCAGCAGGAATTTGATGAGAGTTTAGCCAAATCAAACACATGGTATTCAATAAGGCTGCCTTTATAGGATGCCAAATAAACCAAATTCTGCACAGCTCGACAGAATAGTGTCGGTTCGTGAGGCTTCACTCTGATGCGCAGTGAAAGAGGAAAGGAGATGCACGTGTCCAGGTGAGATTCTCTGCTCAATCACATTTTTTTTTTTTTTTTACCAATAATAAGCAAATATACAATAACCATCATCTTTCATACCATGGTACACCTCAATACCAGTATACTCATGCAACCCTAATATAAACTTGTGCAATATTGCTTCTATGCATTCAAATAAATGGTTAAAATCCCACCAGTGTTAGCAATATCACAATATTTTTTAATATTATATATTTTTTTGTTACCTTGCCCATCCACTGGCAGCATAGTGCTCTCAAATCCCAGCGCCTGCAAGTATTCCCGAGTCCCTTCAATCCCGCTGACCTTCTCCTGAATCAAACCAATGAGGTAAAGAACAAGTTGAATGAGTGAAAGTGATGGTTCCTTTTGAATACCTTTTTTTTCTCATAGTGATATGATTTTATATGATTAACACCATAAATTAGATCACAATAGGAGAATAATGCGGACATGGTCAGTACTTGAGACATTGATCGTTTTATTAGGAAGATGTTTAGCTCCTAAGTGGTGCAAGAAAGCTTAATTAGCTTATGTAGATAAAATGAGGAAGAACGCAATACAATTTTTAAATTGTTAAATAGTCATGATTACATCAATAGTAAATTTAGATTTGTCAAGGAAATTAGCTTCTTTTTAAAGGCCTGGGAAGTGCTTCATCACAAGGCAGACAGTATGAAGCATGGCTAGATTACACTGGACACCATGCAGTAAAGAGCACTGCTAACCATCCCACTGTTTATTTTACACATCACTTGTATATGTTTAGTTAAATTAAACTATAACAACATTTTAGTGAATTTTATCATGTTTCGCATCAAGTAATTATATCTTTACACACCTGCTGTTTGAGCTAAAAGTATCAGGTAAAAAGTTCTTTAATGTTTAATAATTATTAGAAGTAAAAACATTTGATATAAAAAAGATTTAAAATGTAAAACATTTATCTACATTTTTAATGAAAGCTGTACACATTTGAATATTAAAACTGACCGAAATACCCAACCCTAGTACTGGGCCACTACTTGTTCCAATTTATCAATCCTCAGAAAACAAAATATTGTAAAATGTCAAGAGCTGTGATTATATTTTTGCATGCTGAACCCAAACGAGTTACCTGAAATACTTTGTTGTTAACTTTAATCTTCCTGTACTTCTCTTCTGTTGGATTCTTACAGATGTTGTCAATGTATCTGAAATGTATTGAGAAACACACATTATGATTTACAGCCTTTTGCAAAATACAAAAGAAAGCACACATTCTTTCTGGTGCTCACTTGCTGATGATTTCCACAGCAGCCTTCACTTTCTCTCTGTCCTTGTTGAAAGTGTGGATCATCATAACTGAAGCCTCTACTGGATTCTCAGAAAATCTCTGTATGAAAAGAGCACCCACAGCTACAGTTTACCACATAACAAGTCTACCCAGTGCTGGAGTTACTCATATTGTTTGTGTAAATACACGTACCAGAAGAATGGCCTCTTTAATGTGCACTTCCCTTTCGCTCTTTGTTAAGGTTTTCCCCGTCAGAGGGCAAATAAAGTACACTCCAGATACAGAAAAACAGGCAGGGTCCTTCACCGGAACCTAAGAAATTTGGAAAAGGACGTAAAGCAGAACTGATCACTATGGAAAGTTAACTAAAGAGAGTACAGCATGACAACTGACTATGTTAATCGACAGGAAGTCTGCTAAAAATTGCTTCTTACCTCAGCATCTATGCTTTTGTGCCCTGTTGCTGTGGCTGCAGCCTCTGCTTCAAGCTCCTTCCTCACTAAAACAAAAATAGGGAATTGTTGAGCAGCTACAGAACAAATTTAAATGTAGCTTTTTTCTGCAAATTAATATTCATCTTTTTAATATATATATATATTTTTTTAATGTTATTTAATTTGACAATTTATATTTATTCTTAAATATATATTACATTTTCTGTTTTTGTGTAACAAACTGAAAAAAAAAATAAATACACAGAATATGCCAAAACCTTTCTTTTATTGCAATGTTAAATTAATTAAACATACAACAGTATTTGTGCTTTAAATGTGGTCTTTTTAGAGGATGTACAGAAGAAATATATTTTTATATTTTTATTTTTAATATTAAAATATTTTTAAAAAAGGTAAAATCCAAACATTCTGCAAACAACTGTATATGCCAGTAGCAATGGTTCATTTCACACAATAAACCTGACTTTCACCTGATTCCTTACTCCATACGCACACAACTACACAACAGTTTCTACACCTAAATAGATTAAATAAAAGGCTTAAGGGTGATGAAATTGGTGGCCTTTCAAAAAAAAAAACTGAAGAAAAATAAAACTTATTTTCAACATCTGATTCTACAGGAATTCAGACATTGGAACTTATGGCCTTTTGTATTTTACTTCTTAAAGTACTTTCTCTAAATAATGAAATACGAATATGTCTTCACTACTCATGCATGAAAATATTCATGGAAACGGCGTTTGAAGTTAACAGTGTTTAACTGCTCAGGCCAGCTCACCTTGGTTCCTGATGGCATCCTGTGAGGTGTGAAGGCGCGGCTTCTGCTGCTGCTCCACTCGTGCCAGCGCTGCAGCTCCAGCTTTTTGCGCACTGTCATTGGGAGCATGACGAGGCTTGGGTTGGCTGCTAGTTTGACCCACTGGAGGTTTAGTACTGAAAATGCCAAAACAAACATGTCTTAGCGGGAACAACCTTGTTATGTCTAATAATACTATGTCTTGGAACTAGCAGTTACAGACTTCTAATTAGCTTGCTCAACAACCAAATGCCTTAACAATCAGGGTAAGGCGAGGTTTAAAGAAATAGTTTTTATTCTTGAATGTCCTTACTTGGTTTTTAGTATGAGGGAGGATTAATAAATCATTAGGCTACATGTAAATCTGATGGGATTCAATCAAATGTGACACATGCCCCAAATGTTGAAGGGTGTACTTCTTTCTCAAAAAGTTTAATGTACAGAATTATAAAACTATATCATTAATATACCACTGTAACGTCTCTGCAGGGCTCCTAGTTACAGTAATCTCTGTCAGTAATCAGAACTAGGCCTCTGGGTGCATCCTGTCCATTGTTGTATGGTTTAAAGCGAACTTGCACTGTTGTATAAAATTACCCTTTTGTAAAATGACATGACTTTTTGCAACCTTAACTTTTTTATTAATTTTGTATTTTTCTGAGCCAACCCAAAGTGTGGAGTATATAATTTGAACTCTACAGAATCGAGACCCATGAAAAAGTAAAACTTAGTCTCAGAGTGGAATATCGCATCGGCCATTAAAGTGTGGACATCGCTGCAGCCCTGAGGGCAGGGACGAGGGGACTGAAGCCATAAATATGTAATTTCCGTTTATCACATTGCTTAACGCAGTTACTAGGACTAAACGAGGATAAGTGAAGTAAAAGTGACTATTTGTCATTGTGAACACACTCAAGCACCACAACGAAATGCAACCTCTGCATTTAACC
>JBBPDA010000039.1:11886708-11911708 GCA_037974385.1 Arnoldichthys spilopterus
CTGGTTAAAGTGGGGGGGGGGGGGGGTCCGCTCTGAATCTGAACTTGTTTTCTTTCTGCAACAGGGGTGCAATCAGCAGCAGTTAATGTCATCTGTGAGCTGGCCAGAAGGAACCCCAAAAATTACCTGTCCCTAGCCCCACTCTTCTTCAAGCTCATGACCTCGTCCACCAACAACTGGGTCCTCATCAAGATCATTAAACTGGTAAGAAGAGAACAAACTACTAGATGAACATGCACATGTTTTTTCTCTGTCTCCAGAGATGTGTGTGTTTGTGTCTTTTCAGTTTGGTGCCCTCACCCCTCTGGAGCCTCGTCTAGGAAAGAAGTTGATTGAGCCCTTAACAAACCTCATCCACAGGTAAGATGATCAGTGCTGCGTAAGTGATCGCGTACAGGTCCGTTTGTCTTTGGTTAGATTGCAATGGCTTTTTAAAAAATGATTTGTCTTCCTTTGTCTCTCTTTCAGTACCTCAGCTATGTCCCTCCTTTACGAGTGTGTCAACACAGTGATAGCAGGTCAGTACTGACTCCGTGTAGCGTCTTTTTGACGTAGAACGTTGGTTTGGTGACATGTTTTTATTCATTTTTTGTCTGTCTTTGTCATATGCAGTGTTGATTTCTCTGTCTTCTGGGATGCCCAACCACAGTGCTAGTATTCAGGTGGGTCTCAATGCTTTGCATTCTTGGCCACAATGTGCCTTTTTTCCCATGAGGTCAACCCTTTCCACTCCAGTGAAATAAGAATGGCGTTTGTCACTGACCGCGCTATGCCTCAGTCACTTGAATTGAATTATTCTCAGTGGTATGTGTTTATCCAGCATCTCAAAATACTATGCAACTGGTCACATGCTTTTGGAAATATTCGTTAAGGTGAAATGGAAAATGGCAAAACTGGCTCTAGATCAGGTTTCCTATTGTAAGAGTTAGAACAAATGCATAATGGTTACTTCACTTACGTGAGCTGGTGTGGAAAAGGTCTGAAATATGATGGTAATGACTTTCTCCTTTTTTTTCCCCTTCCTGTCTCTTTTCTTTCAACCCCTTCTTACGCTCTGTCTATCTCTCTCTATTTTTTGTTTCATCTGGTCTTTTTTCTTTACTTTCTTTCCGTTTCTTCCTGCCGCCCACAGCTCTGTGTGCAGAAACTGCGAATCCTGATCGAAGACTCGGACCAGAACTGTGAGCCTTCTGTCAATGCCTGCAGTGTGTCATTCTCTCATTGTCTGCGTGTTTCTGTGTTAGCCGACAGCCCCCCACCCCCAAGCCCTTAAAGATGGAGGACCTGGGGACCTCCATCCTGGATAACTCGAAGTTGCCTCTGTGCTGTTCAGTTCAGACTACATTTTCAGAGATCTGAAAAGCTTCTGAAATTCTTCGAGTATAGTTTGTAGTGGTGAAACCATATTTTCCAATCAGGATAAATCTGTATCATATATTGTGGATTGATTGTGGCTGTGTTATCGCAGCTCTTCCATGTAAGTACTCCACGAAACATCTCTCTTAGTTTAGATTTCAAACACTGGAACAGGAGGGTTCGAGTTATCAGGCTCCCAGTGAGTGCAGTGTGTAGAGTAGCTGTGCAGTACCCGGACTGGTGCATTTTGTTTGTTGGTCGCCTCCCTCAATCTACATAAAAGGTTCTTCATACCTATTTTTAGAGTTCAGTTGAGTGGTTCTGTATGTACAACCACTAGAAATCATCTTGAAAGCACCTACTGTTAAGACATTTCTCTGTTACAATATTATGGGTGTATTGTAGCATTCTGTCTGCAAGCTTCACCATTAACCGTTCTTTTATTGTCCAGGACAGCAGCAGTGAAAATGAATGGCCCTGCTGAACAAGCTGATATTCTGAGGCTCAATTTGGGGAAAAAAATGGTTTTCATCCAGTTGTTCATTGAGTTGAATCTAACAAATTGCAGTGTTTGTTGTAAAAAAAAAAAAAAAAAGTTTTGTTACATTGATTTTAAAGTTCAAATGTGTAGGTCTTACCTTAACAAAGTCAAAACCTTAGCAGTGCTGTTTAAAGAGAACAGGCTCTAGATTGTCATGGAAAACACCACTGTCATTTCCTGTGTATGACTCAAAAGGGTACTTGCTCGTCACCACCGATGGGCATGCGTATACCACCAATGTGTATAACAGGAGCTACATTTAATCATACTAAAGACCCACACCCACAGTCTTCCCTCCCATGACATAGAACTACTGTGGTGGTGGGGTTAATAATGGCTAGGGAAAGGCAGGTAAAGTCCTGCCATTCAGACTGCTTCATTTCTCAGCTCAACTTGAACGGCTGTTCACAACATGAGGACCAACTCCTCATTGGTCATAGCTGAAAATTGTCCACATTCCAAAAACAAGTCTTCTTTTTGGTAATTGGGTTGGGGGGGTGTGTGACCAATGGAATAACCAGGCCCTGTATTGTCTTTAGAGATTCTGAGTGGTTTGCACACAGCTTTGGCTGTTTTGGTCTGTGTTCAGGGAACACAAAACGTCTCACTTCGAGATCGATTGACCATTCCACTATGATCTGCTTAATGACTCAGCATTCCTAACAAGCTGGCCAGTGGTCAAACTCCTAATACCACTGTGCTCCACAAAATTCAACAAAACTCTGTCTTGTGTTTGTGTTGTCCCATTTCTTTGTGTGTTCGTGTTTACCTGTTGTCGTGTGTTTGTGTTGTCCCATTTCTTTGTGTTCGTGTTTACCTGTTGTCGTGTGTTTGTGTTGTCCCATTTGTTTGTGTGTTCGTGCTTTCCCTGTTGACATGTCTTTACTTTGTTGTTGCTCTACATAAATATGTAGCTTTTTAAAAATGTACTATTACAGTAATCCTTTATAAAGTAGCTCAATCTTCTCAGTTATTGAGCCTTTTACATAGTGTGAATAGGTTGTTAAATTGTCTTCAAGAAAGCTGAACTCTTTGAGTCTTGGACTAGACAAGATAAAACATCTCAAAGTCCAATGTTAGTTTTATATCTAGTCTAGATTAATGGAAAGCTAGTCTATAGCAAGGCCCTCTCTCACTGGCTGCATCTGTTACATTGTTTGCAGTGAAGTACTTGGGTCTGCTGGCAATGTCTAAGATCCTGAAGACGCATCCAAAGTCCGTGCAGTCTCACAAAGACCTCATCCTGCAGTGTCTGGATGACAAGGATGAATCCATCCGGCTTAGGGCTTTGGATCTTCTCTATGGCATGGTATGGTACCATTCATGCTATTGATCAGCTATGTGTTTTTATTTTTGAATCATTGACAATTTCTTTGCTTTGAAATGTAAGCATATTGCTGGATGAATTTCATCTTTGCATCTTTATAATTTAACTGGAATAATAGTGGAATCGTGTAAATGAATTTAGTGTTTGCATCTGATTAGGAACCTCTCCTGATTTGTCTGCACCCATTTGATTTGTTAATTCCATGCAAGATTAACCTGCTCTTTAAGACATCATGACATGAGTTTAGGTGACCTGTCTTTAGACCCACTGTGCAGACAAATAACTGGGTCCATCTGCCCGTGTGTAGGTCTCTAAGAAGAACTTGATGGAGATTGTGAAGAAACTGATGTTGCACGTTGACAAGGCTGAAGGTACCACATACAGAGACGAGCTGCTCACCAAGATCATTGACATCTGCAGCCAGAGCAATTATCAGTACATCACCAACTTTGAGTGGTAAGAGCACAGTCAATGTAAGCGCAAAAATGTAATACTGAGCTGCATTTAAAACAATTTTAAAGTTTCCGTTCCTTTCAGGTTCCTACTGCCTTGGGCTGCCATAGATTTATTTGGGCATTTGTGACTTAACTGGCCCTCTTGCCTTCTTTTTCTTCTCGTTCGTGTTCTCAGGTACATCAGCATCCTGGTGGAGTTAACCCGACTCGAAGGCACAAGGCATGGTCACCTAATTGCTTCTCAGATGCTGGACGTGGCCATTCGCGTCAAGGCTATCCGAGTCTTCGCTGTGGCACAGATGGCCATGCTGCTGGACAATGCTCATCTGCTGACCGGCAACATGCAGCGTAATGGCATCTGTGAAGTCCTCTATGCTGCTGCCTGGATCTGTGGAGAGTTCTCTGAGTATGTCAGACTGAATTTCCCGTTAAGTAGAATACATCAGTACAAAAATAGGGGTAAACTAAACATTTTACAGATGGTTTCATGGAAATAAGAGATCGGTACAGTCTATCTGGGCAGTGCACAGTGGTGACCTAGTGGTTAGGACCTTGCCCTATAGACCTAAAGGTCGCAGGTTCAAGTCCTGGCCCGGGCACCACTGAGGTACCCTTGAGCAAGGGACTGTCCCACTACACTGCTCCACGGACGCTGTAAATAGCTGCCCGCTGCGCCGCGTGTGCACGTGTGATTGGTCAAATGCAGAGGTCACATTTCGTTGTGGTGCTTTCACTTCACTTCCACTTCATCTCTTTTGCATATGTCAAGGGTTTTGGTTATAGAATTAAACACCAACCTCTTATTGGACACCTACCAGCATTGTTTTTGTTCACAACATTGTACTTGACCCCCATGTGAATTTTTTTTGAAGGCACAATGGTTTACTTTTGTTTGTACACTTGCAAATGAACTTGAACTGCATTATTTATTTCCCTCAGACACCTGGAGGACCCGATGCAGACTCTGGAGGCCATGCTGAGGCCCAAAGTGGCAACACTACCAGGTCACATCCAGGCAGTATATGTGCAGAATGCTGCAAAGCTGTTCGCTACAGTGTTGAGGAATCACGAGGGGGCGACGGACAGCCAGGCTGCACAGGAGACAAGCCAACTCCTCATAGAGAGACTTCCACTGTTTGTACAGAGTGCAAACCTCGAAGTACAGGAGAGGGTAAGGACCGAAATACATAAGCACATTATACACACCTTCAGCATATGCGTTTGTCCTGTAATTGGGATGTCCTGTTTGTTCCAGTCTTCTGTGCATCGATGTTGTGAGCAATATAATGTACAGACACTCATTCACTCTAAGCCACTGCTGTTGATGATAAACTCTCAGTGATTTTATGCTCTTTTCTTGCCCCCCCTGCAGGCATCCTGTATCTTGCAGCTGGTGAAATATATCCAGAAGCTGCAGCAAAAGGATGTGGAAGTGGCTGAGGAGGTGTCTGCGCTGTTTGCAGGAGAGCTCAACCCTGTGGCCCCAAAAGCCCAGAAGAAAGTGCCTATACCTGATGGGTGAGTCTGCTAAATGGAAGGCAGCACAGTCATGTGGGGGGAAAAGAAGTACATCCCATTGATTTTTATTTTAAACCTATTTGAACACGCAGACATTTCACCCTCTTTAGTACAGTGCTTACAGATTAGAGACTTGTACTTGAACAAAACCACCAAGGAAAATTAACTTTTTAAAATCATTTATTCAACAAAATTATATCTAGATGTAAAATCCTCTGTGGAGAAAGTAAGTGCAGCCTTGCCTTCGGAAGCTAATATTGCCCCATTTAACAAAATTTACTTATTGTAGGCACGTTGAATAATTATCTAGGAGTCTCCGCCATCAACTTGCTGATATTTTTAACCACGCTTCTATGCGAAATATTGTCATTTGTAAGACAATTGAGGGTTTTATTTTGCATATACTGAATGGGGTTCAGTGAGGTTCATGTCTACGTTTCAACTTGGCCATATCCCTCCAGATCTTCTTCTTATCTATTCCTTGGTGGATATGCTCATGTGCTTAGGTTCATTATCCTATTGAAAGATCCACTTCCAGTTCAACTTCAGCTTTTGGACGGATGGCCTCACGTGATGGTCAAGCAGAATTCAAAGGCTGCAAGCTGTTTGTGTGACATTCGTCCCCCTGTCGTTGATCTGTGCCACACATGTATTGTTACTTTGATTTGTTTGTACAGAGCACATTGTCCCAAAAGGCTTGGGCTTTCCCTGTGTGTTCTTTGGCAAACTGTACTCTTACTTTATAGTTCTTTTTGGAAAGCAAAGGGTTTTATTCCTGGCATACCTCCCATGAGGGTCAAATTTCTATAACTTTCTTGGTAGACTGATAGCCATACACAACGTTTTTTTTGTGATGGGATTTTAGATCTTAACATGGTTACACCACATACTGCAGTAACAAAAAACCCCCACCATATCATAGATGTCAGGTTTAAATAATACTGGTTCCTCTGGTTCATCGGCATTAATCTGCGGCACCTAATCAGGAAAACCTGCTTCTAATGTAATGGACTTGAAGCCGTGTTAAATGTGTTGCAGTATATTTTCATTGTCTGCAGGCACCGTTTTATACTGTTTCAACTATAATATGTTGAAGAATATCAGCAATTTTTATATGAGACTGAGTTCACAAAAGAGCGGGCACAACATTCCAAATGCAATATGAATATTTTCTGTATTTCCTTCAGTTTATGAGGGATATGACATTCTACCGAGTGTTACTCTCTTCCTTATCCCAAAGGTCATCAAGTGAAATAAGTGCTAATTTACTATTTTGATATTTTGTATTGCAGTCTGGACCTGGATGCCTGGATCAACGAGCCTCCGTCTGAGAGCGAGTCTGAGGATGAGAAGCCCAAAGCTGTTTTTGCTAAAGAGGAGCCCAAGCACTCACGACCTCGTCACACCGAAGTGGACGAGAAAGAGCTGGCAAGGGTATGTACATACGCCTGTGTACACGTACACACGTTAGTGGAGCGATTC
This sequence comes from Arnoldichthys spilopterus, assembly GCA_037974385.1. NCBI lineage: Eukaryota > Metazoa > Chordata > Actinopteri > Characiformes > Lepidarchidae > Arnoldichthys > Arnoldichthys spilopterus. The sequence goes on from JBBPDA010000039.1 coordinate 11,893,388, forward strand.
ATCATAACAGGCCTGCAGCCATGTGTTGTTTCATGGATACTCTGTTGATGAACAGCTGATTCAGCTTGTTAATGCAGGAAAGGCAAACAACATGGTTTTCCGTGACTGGGATCGAGAGCAACTGCCATGGCACACTTGCTCTAATACTTTGAATACTTTGCTTTTTACGGGGGCCTTTATTGCATGCTTGGACCGTAATCACTTAGTCAAGTCAAGTAGGCTTTTATTGTCATTTCAACCGTATACAGTTCACACAGTACACAGTGAAACTAAACAACGTTCCTCCAGGACCATAGTGCTACATTGTCAGTTTTTATTGTATCAGTATTTGTTCCAAGCTATAGTGGGATATTAACTTTTTTTTATATTGTACGTAACTCAGTCAAGCTCAGTTGTTTTGGTCTGTTTTCTCAGAATGACATGTTGCAAATTTGAAGTATCTACAATGAACTGCCATGTTAAAAATAAAAAACGTACATTTTTGGGAGCAGGTTTTATTTTATGCTCTTAGAACAATGCCTATGTGCATGGAGAACCAAAGTTTCTCATTTTCATAATTTATTTATTTATATGAAGTTAAATGCAGGGCAGTTTGTGACCGTTCTAGTTAGCGGTCACTAGAATTGCTGTTGACCTAAAATACTTTGCATATATACTGGCTCTCGAGCTTAACATTGTGCTTTCATTTCAAACAGAGGAGGGAAGCTAGGAAGCAGGAACAAGCCAACAACCCCTTCTATATCAAATCCTCCCCATCATCTCAGAAGGTATGATACTAAATGTATTGTGTCATATTCTGAAGAGCTTTCAGGATTTACTTCTGCTAAGGAAGATCTGTATGTTCATCCATGCAGGTGTATCAGGACACACCAGGTGTAGAGCACATTCCAGTGGTGCAGATCGACCTCAGTGTGCCTCTCAAAGTCCCAGGTTAGTCCTTCAGTGTCTTCGGTTGTCTCCTGGGGATATAACGTATGATTCATTTTGGTTATTGATTCAAATTGTGCTGCTTTCAAAAGATAAAGAGCTTCATACATCACCCTTCATGGATCAAAAATTGTATAGCTTCAGTTTTTTCACGTTGGTGACCATTTCTGTTCTACTTTGGTTACACTCTCCTTACTTAGGGATGCCCATGTCTGACCAATACCTAAAGCTGGAGGAGGAGCGTCGGCAGAAGGAAAAGGCAGAGAAGAAGAAGAAAGAGAAAAAGAAGAAGAGAGAGAAGCATGGAAAAGGGAAGAAGGCTGACTCTGGCCCTGAGAGTGAGGAAGACATCACACCTGCTCACCAGGTGGACATAGTCACAGAGGAAATGCCAGAGGTGAGGCAAATAAATAGTACCATACTGTGCAGGTGGTTCTGAGGTGATCTGACCTTCAAAAGATGGTTCCGTCATTTTAAAATTTGTACTAACGAGCTCCTCCTCTTTTCTCAGAATGCCTTACCAAGTGACGATGATGACAAAGACCCCAATGATCCACACAAAGCCCTGGATATAGACTTGGACAAGTATGTCAGTCACTGTATTGTCTCGGTCATATCAAAATCTTGTAAATACAAATGTAGCTTTTCTTTCTACCAAAAATGGTCCCAAAATAACATTGTTACATTAACCTACATTAAAAGTAATGATGTTTTTCATTCTTCTGTGAGTTACCATTTTTCTGATGGAAGTTTTATCACAGTGATATTTTTTTCTATGAAAAGGCAGAACCGTCAATGATTTTTTCGTGGGTACAACCCTCTGCATATAGGCATATATTGGCAGAAATTACGATATGTGGCAAAGTGGCTGTTTAGCATTTGCCTTTTCATTGACTTGGCGACACTAAGCTTCAGCCAACCCATTCTCAAACACCTTTTGATCTGCATCTTTCTTTCTGTCTTGTGCATATGCACATCTGTCTTTCTGCTAGTCTGCTTTCTGGCACTAACTGCAGGTGAGTGTGATAATAGACCTATTGGCTAAAGTAATGGAAAACCCAGTAGAAAGCCCTGGTATTCTGCTATCCTTTACTACATGTGTATTTGTGTGGGTAATGATTGATGAACTTCAGAGGTGTATGTGTGTGGTTGCGAGTTTTTTTGTGCATGTATGCCACTAATTCTAAAAAAAAAGCACTCATTCATGAGTTACCTGTGTTTAGAAATCATTGTCCAATTATTGTAGAATATTGAATTCTTCCTCAAAATGAAAACTTTGAAGTCATTTTTTGTGCCTGGGTTTTGATTCGGGCCTAAACTGGCACACACACCACATCTCTGAACAGTTTGTGCTAAATAATTGCTCTGTAACAGACCTCTAAAGCTTCTGGACCCAGTAAAACGTGCTCCAGCCTTGCTCCTAACATCTTGGTCCAATTTTCCCCACTTTGTCAAGGTTAACCCTTTCATTTTGTTTTGGCATTATCTTAATCCTGCTATCTGAAAGATCTACCCCTGCTGCGCTGTGCACTGTGCCTTGGGAACTCGCAAGGAATGTGCATCATTGAAACTGTGTGTCTGGATATCCTTCCAGACCCCTGGCAGACAGCGAAAAGCTTCCAGTGAGGACACACCGCTCTGAAGCCCTGAAGAGCCCGGGGGGCGATGGAGATGGAGAGGGTGTTCCGCAGGAGCCCAAGAAGAGAAGCAGCAAGGAAAAGAAAGAGAAAAAGAAGGAGAAAGATAAGGACAGGAAGGTACCAAATGGCATATTTTGTTTCTTTTTTCACTTCAAGAAGCACAACCTCTGCAGCAAACTTAACATTTTTTTTGCAATTGCATAGTTACTTTCTGTTTGAGCTGGGGAAGGCTGTAAAATATGAAAGTCTGTCCAGCTTGTAATTTCTACCGTGAAGTGTCATTATAAAATTGCAGTTAAGGGGGAACTCAAAATAGAGGCAGAATCTGGAGGACAGTAAAACTCTCAGATACAACAGTTTTTCCAGTAAGTGGTGCATCTGTTCTGCAAACCTCATTTCCAGAAAAGTTGAGATATTTTTCAGAATACAATAAAAACCAAAATCTCTGATGTCAATTCATATGAACCTTTATATAACTGGCAAAAGTACAAAGAATATTTCTAACATCAACACACTTTCATTTGAACATTTTGTCCATTCTTGCTTTATGTAAGACATTAGCTTCTCCACAGTCCATGACTGGCATTGTCTGATTCTCCTCTTTATGAAGCGCTATATAAGTGTCTTTTCCACATACCAGAATTAACACCCCCACCCCCCTTAGTCTTGGTCGTTTTCACATAAGTTTTCACATAAGACACCTGATTTAGTCTCTTGGTGGTTGACTTAATTGTGAATTATGTTGCAGAAGAGCAAAGAGGAGAAGAAGAAGAAGAAGAAACACAAACATGATATGGAGGAGGAGCCTGTGGAGCCTACGGCAGAAGAGCTGGACCAGTCGGAGCAGACGAATGAGGTAGCTGCCCCACCTACTTCTACAGCTGCTGAGGTACGACATCATCAGGTTTCTGAGAAAGAGATTCGCTTAGGGCCAGGAAGACCACAGCACTACATAGTTTAAGTTTAAAATCCGGCTCGAGTCAGATGTGTTAAATCAGTTTAAAAACAGAACTAATTCGGTTTTAGTCTGTGCTGTTTGCATTTCAGTTTTAGATTCCAAAGATTTCTCTCTTTAATCTCTTCTGGTAGGTTCATGTAACCGTTTCTTTTTCCGTTCAGTCAAACTCTGAACTGGAGATTTAGGCCCTGGCCACATGGATGTCGAAATCGAGCGGTTTTCTGAGGTCTGTGGCGTCAGGTGTGTTGTCAGGTTGGTCTGCAGGTTGTAGCGGATCAGACCATCCACATGGGCTTTCAGGGCTCGACTGTGCGTTTGGATCACAAAAAGTGTCGTAATCCTGATCAGCACAAGGAAAATGGCCTTTATTGCAGTGGGAAGTGGTGGCCTAGTGGTTTAGACTTTGCCCTTGCGACAGAAAGTTGCAGGTTCAAGTCATGACCTGGGCACCACTGAGGTACCCTTGAGCAAAGTACCGTCTACACTGCTCCATGGGCACCTCACAAAGCTGCCTGCCGTTCCATGTGTGCACGGTGATGAGGTGTGTGTGTGTGTGTGTGTGTGTGTGTGTGTGTACAGTAGTCACTTTCATGCCATTAGTTTAGCACTCTGGAGGACTGTGAGCCCAGTAGCAGCAACAATATTTTGCCAGATCAAGATGATTTTTAACACACGAAGGTGAATGTTCAGGTCTAATAACTGATCCATATTTCACCATCCAATGAAGGATGTACCTCAGACCCCACAGGGTGAAATCACTCCGGACTGTCTGATTTACTGCCTCCCACAGATAAACACACAGAATTACAGTCTGGGCTGCAAGCTGGCGTTAAACAGAGGGAAACGAACGCGAATGTAGTGTTGCATTAAAATCAGTCAAGCGCATATACAAAACACCTACGTCGCTCAGAGCACATTCATTTACCCAAGATTTGAACACCTGTGTGGTCAGTTCCTTACTGTGTAGACAAGGAAAAAAATGATCTTCACACATCCTACCACCCTATGATGCTGCTTTGTGACTCTTTGACTATGTTCACACTGCATGTAAAGATGGTCCATATCTGATATGTGTCGGTCATGTTTACTCATGTTTAGCTGTTTGTGCTGCTGATTTTAACACTGCACGAAGAGTTAGTTCATTTTAGGGGAAGGTGAGTTTGCTTGGCAGATTGCTTGGCGGTTATTTTGCACCTTGAGTGTGAGATCTGTTAAGTCAGACATAGGTTGTTTAAAAATATCATGAGAACAGCAAATACAGATTTGGGCCATTTTTACTTGCAGTCTGAACACTGCGTTTGTTACTTTCTACTGTTCAATATTCCATTATTATGATCTCTACATTGCCTAAAGTAGAAAATGATAATGGAATAAAAACACTTTTGCTTTATGTGCCAACACACTGCTGTGCTGTACAGTGAGGAAAGGGGCACCATCTATAAAAAGGGCATGTACAAACTAGGGTGCCATAAATGCAAAAAAACCCAAAAAAACAAAAGCTGAGGTAAATTATTTGACTAAATGACAAATGTACAAGTTGTCAGACCAACATTAGACTGAGTGTGAGGGGAAAAGGAAGTTGAAAGTTTTACATAGACGGAGTTGAGACCCTTTCAACTCAGTTCTCATTTTTTTTAATAGATCATAATTAGGCAAGAGGTTTCTTGTGAGGTATTGGATGTTTTTGCAAAATGTGCTGCAGTGTGAAGTCCACGTGTTGAAACATCATCGATTTATTTGCTTAGATTCATCTTTCCTGCCTTGCCCTCTTTGTTCCAGGCCTCCGATTTGGATTTCTGGCTCTCTAGTGCTCCCGTTGGCCCACCTGCCAAGGTCCGGTTCCTCTCTCGATGTGTTGTCCGTCCTTTTTTCCTCCTAACGAAATCTCTCCATTCCTTTCTCCCTTTCCTCCCACTTGCCAGTGTCTCACTGTGTCACACATTCCATTAAACTTTTCACAGGGCTCATCACTTTTAATTTGTATGCTGAGTGTCAGGTTCTTAGTTTGTTTGTGTCTGACCAGCTTGGATGGCCATCTTTATCTGTGTTGCTTTGAGCAGTGTGTTTGCAGTCACAAACATGATCAACAGAACTGTCAGCAAGATTCCTTCGTCTCACACGCATGCACACTCGAGCTGTCAGATGTTGGTGGTCCTTATAGTGGATATAAGTCACTTGAATAAGAATTTGTATAAATTTCATTTGCTTTTACTGTGGATAGACTCATTTAAGTACTCTGCATTAGCAGGAAGATATAATGATTTGTTAATTTACTTCGAGATCTTTTTTACCAGAGTCACTTCAGGATTGCTCTTGCCTTTACTTTCTTCTCCAGAACATGGTCAGGTCAATCAAGTAGACATGAACATTGCTGCAGACATTTTTTGCACAATCTGTACCTGTAGCAGATGCTTGTTTGTGTATTGTGGTCAAATGTGCTGAACTTGGGGCTTTTTTTTTTAGGAGGTAGCAGAAGCAGCCCCAGCCCCTGAGGTGAGCTTAGCAGCAGCTCCAGATTCTGAGGGAGATGAGCCCAAAGATGCAGAACCAGAGGAGGCGGTAGGTCATAGGAAATTGTGAAGGGTCCACATGTAAAAGTTTCTAGCGCTTTCTGAGAAATAAGAAATGTTTTGATCTTTGTAAACCTGGTTGAGTACTACTTTGAAAATTTCTTGGAACTGGGAATGTTTTGTTCAGTTGATTCTGAAAAGAGCTGCTCTGATGTCTCCATTAGCCTACAGCTACAGTGACATATAAGCTGAAATGCAAAGTTTAGATACTGCACATTACTGTTCATTCGTTTGCTAAAACGTGGGACATTTGTAGTGAGCTCAAACAGGCAAGAAATTTTACTTCATCCCCTTTTTATTTAGAAATCTTCAAAACACAAGAAGAAGAAGCAGAAGAAAGAGAAGGAAAAAGACGAGAAGAAGGAGAAAAAGAAGAAGCGGCACCACCACCACCATCACCACCACAGTGATGGAGGAGGTGAAGATTCTGTACAGAATGGAACCATGGAGGAGGAGGAACCTCTGCCAGTAAGTTATTCCACCAATTACAAAAGTAAACACTACCCAATATAACTTCTGTGAACCGCTAGATAAATAAAACGCCTTATTTATTTTATGTTCTTAGCATGTAATTCATTAAAACATCATTATTGTTCACAGATTTCGGATGAAACTGCTTATATTTGCCTCCTGTTTCATTTTCTTTCACAAATTCTCTGGGTTAACACTGTGTTTGTCTATTTCTCCTTACAGCCCATGTCAAACTACTGCCTGTTGGCTGAAAACTCCTACATTAAGATGGTAAGTGCAGTAATTAGTTCGATAAATTCCAAAACACATTACTATGTTTAGTAGTTATTAAACTACTGAAAAATCAGTTTGTTCTTCTGGGGCACTTAACACTCCTAATGTTTCCCTGCGTATATCATAGATGAAAGAAGATGTCAATCAGGTACTGACCCACAACAGCGCTGATGTAAAGAGCTTTTCTCTCGTTTGCAGTGGAATGCTTTAGAATAGAGTTTGCTGTTGATCTGTTCATTTTATTTTGATAAATACAACTACAAACTCAATTTCTAGAAAAGTTGAGATGTCCCAAGATACATTAAAAACAAAAATCTGTCATATGATAATCACACACATCATGAACACAAAAATCATGAACAAGCTAGCAAGTTTGGCAACATAAATTAAATCTGAAGTGTGAGACATGAGTGTTGTTCTTGACTTAAGTCACACACCCTCTTTCTTTAGTCTTTGTGTGTTTCCAGTGTGATATAAACTTAAATCTGTTCTTTGTGAGCTGTGAATCTGAGAGTGTTGTGCACGCTGAAGAATGTCGATCTTCATTGCAGTGTGTTAAAAAAATGGGCTTTTCTTTTCAGGTGTACGATATTCAGGGCAACTTGCAGGATGGCAGCCAGGTGGTTGTATCGGTCATCTTTGAGAACAAGAGCGACAACTTCCTCAAGTCCATGGAGTTCAATGTTCTGGACTCCCTCAACTCCAAACTGCAACGACCAGAGGGAGCTGGGCCCCATGATGGGCTTGTTGTGCCCTTCCAGCTGCCACCAGGTAACAAGCACAGTGCTTGGTTAGCTATATATTCTCTTTTTGATACAGATTTCATAAATCAAGTTACTTATCAAACATACTTGACATCATTAAAAAAAGAAATTAAGAGATTAAATGGTTTTGGTTACATAGCTATATAAGGCATGTTTCACAGAGCATTGCCATTTCTCAAACGCTTGGGCCACAAAGCTTCATTAATTTTTCTCTGGTCTTCTGCAGGAGTGTCAAATGAGGCCCGCTTCGTTTTCTCAGTGCAGAGCATTGTCATGCCTCAGAAACTGAAGGGAACCCTCACCTTTATAGTCAAGGTAAGCCACATTTCAACATTTTCCTTGTTTTAACACATGCGGTTGGTTTAAGTGATGACCATGATCCTCTCAGAATACTTTTATGCTGTTTATCATGATCATACATTTTTTTATGTCTTCTTGTTCACCACTTCTAAACTTCCTATGGTTTTCTGTTACAGTCAGAAGATTCTTCAACTCATGAGAAACTGGACTTCAAACTGCACTTTACCTGCACATCATACTTAATCACCACACCTTGTTACAGGTCAGAAACGAGGAATTACTTTTGTCAGTCCTTTTCATTTATGTTGCCATCACCAATTCTGTGGTTTCTTGATTGAATTTTGTCAATGTCATTGTGTAAACAGTGATGCATACGCCAAGCTGCTGGAGTCTGGTGACTTGAAGAGCAGCTCTTTGAGGTTGGAGGGAGTCAACATGCCCTTCCATCACCTACTGGCTAGGATCTGTTTCCATCACCATTTTTCTGGTAGGTTGAAAACCTAAAGGAAGATCAACTCATTAAAATTCTCTTTGTTGGTTTGACCCAGGGGGCAGTTGTGGTATAACAGTTTGGGAATAGATCCAGGAATCTGAAGGTTGCTGGTTCAAATCCCAGACCGACAAGTACCACTGAGGTACCTGTTAGCAAGGTACCATCCCCAAGCACTGCTCCTTCACGTGTGGGTTAAATGCAGAGGTCACATTAGTTGTGTTGCCTTGTGTGCTGAGCTGTGTTTACAATAATACACTAATATGCTAATTACTCATTCATATTCACACTTTTAGTGTCCTAGAAACCAACAATTAATTTCAAACACCTCAAAGAGTGAGACATAGCCAAAGACAGACAGGTTATAGAAAGTAACGGAATGATTCAGTCTTCTCTTGTTCTTCTCTTTGGCAGTTGTGGAGAGGATCGACTCCTGTGCCTCCATGTACAGCAGGTCAATCCAGGGTCACCATGTCTGTTTGCTGGTCAAAACTGTGAGTTCTCCCTTTTGTGTAGTTTGTCACACATTCATACTTCACATTAGAGCAGTTGAACATTTTAGCAAAGACTAGATATGTCTCGTCAGTGTCCTGTTCCCTTTTTACCATGCTACTACTTCTCATTTCTCTTTTCGCTTCCTCTGTTCTCACTTCTCCTACCCACTTCTCTGCTCAGGCTGATCAAACCGTCTCCATTGACGCTAAATGTGATGAGCCGTCGCTGCTGGGGAACGTGCTGGATGAGATAAAGCAGACCTTCTCACAGTGCTGATTGTGTCTGAGAGACCAACGGTGCCCTTGCCCCCCTCTACCATCCCGCAAACTCTTTCAACACTCAGAATCATATCACAAACACTGAGGCTGGCTTCCCTTCTACTCCACCTTCCTGTATTTATTGGATCTCTCGTTCAGTTATTCCTTTTCCCTGCTCTTGGGATCATACACGGCTGAAGTTGTGTAGATCCACACTCGTTCTCCACTGCAAATGCACATTCCTTAACATTTTTTCCCCCTAAACCTTCCTCTCCTGCATCAGTGTCCGTCTGATCTTCAGTCTCACTAACCTCACCAACCTCATTCTGCACTTCCATTGTCTTAAGTCTAACATTCAAGTAACTGGATTTATTTCTTGTTGTCAATGATGTTGAGTGACTCTTTTTGTATTGTTTTGAGTTTTGTTTGTTGCTTTCTTTCTCTTCTGAATTCTGCGCCTTTCTCCCTATTTGCTTTAAACATGAGCTTCTTGTCAGTTCCTCCTGTGTGTGTTTGTGTGTGGGTGCCTGTGTGTCTGTTTATCTCTATCCCTTACACCCGTTTTCGTGGACCGCTTTCTAAACCTGATTTCTCAACTTCATGCCAGAAACCTTGCCCATTCCTTTTCCCAGCCTCCAATAGGCCCTAATTTTGGTTTGACCGCATCCACCGAGTAGCCATACTGCACAAGCCCTGCCATGTGGTTCCAGATATGTGACCTAGTACACTTTTGGACTTGGAGGGGGAAAAAAACGGGTGAGTCCTGGGACCATGTTCTGAATAGCCTGAACCTGTTACCCATGAAATGTATGACAGAATGTCCTCACACTAAAGGAATGAAGCAGACACAACACTGTTACTCTCCTGTGTCTCTTAGCCTTTTCCTTATTAATGTAAAGCGCACAGCTTTACGAGTTTACTGCACACTAAAAGACTGAGGAAGTTTGTAATGATGAACAGCTGTCTAACAAATGGGTCGAATACTTACTATTCGGTCGGGATCATCAAGGTCATTACTCCTGGTCTCTCTGGTCTCTGCTAGTAGTGTATTATACATAACCAGGAGCCCAGATAAATGTGTCGTTTTGAAGGACTTCTAATGCTGACAAATCAGTGACCAAAACTCAGTTGAACAGAATCTTCAGTCAGTATTGTAGTGAGTGATTGCTTGTCTCTCTCTGGAGATTACTGCTTATGGAAAGCTTAACATCCTTCTGAAATGTACCCTCAATGCCGCCTCTGTCTGTGTCACTTTTACATCTACTAAACTTCCTGGACAAAGGCCTGGCTCATGTCTGTGTTTATCTGTTCGTCTGCCTTGTTCATTTGGCAGTTGTGATGAATTATACCCTTTTTCCTCATTTTTTTTTCCCCCTAAATGCCTTTTTTTTCACACTACTGTACTTGTGCTGACTAATCAAGGAACCTGCTCTAACGTGATTTTCTCATTTTGTTTGCCTGGTCCAGCACGCTGTAGCACCCAGTTGTAACATCCAGCTGAAGTAGTAGTCTTCTTTTGTTAAAACCCTGAAGAATTCGGTTTGTTGCTGAAGTGTTTAACTGAGCAGCATTAGCCAGTGATCAGGTGGTGAGTATATATCTTTAAGATCGAGATGTTTCTCATAGTTGCACATATTGACCCTGCTAGCTGTTCATGGAGATGACCCGTCATATTGCATTTTTAAGGGTTGTCCACCAAAAGTCCACATCAGATGTTCAGTTGACCATGTGAATTAGATTTGGTGGACGCCTCAGTCACCCCAAGGCACCAGGTCATCTATATGAACACAGGGTAAACAACAGGATACTGGGAGAACCAACTGTAACTGTTATCAATACTGAAGATATTTTCTGTGCAGAGTTGATTTGAAATTTCTATCTTGCATGATTAGGAATGTATACTTTTTGTTACTTTGTCTAATACACGGACACATGCATACAGAAGTTCCCTTCCATTCCTTTATTGTTGTATTTTCTAGTTTTATTTTATATATAAATATATACAGTATATTAAGTAAAAGTTGGCTTCTTCATGCTACACTTTTGACGGTATAATGTATTTTTATCGGTTAGGAATACATGCGATTCAGAAAAAAATTAAGTCTCGGAATGTTTTTAATTTTTAAGTTTTGCATTAAATTATGATCAGAAGGGCAGGTTTCGTTGGTGTTGAAGACTCTGAGATTGGGATGTCCAAATGGATAATGTGTAACCTGCTGTTAACAGCAGCTCACGTGAAGCAGCCCACCATCTCCCAAAGGATTTCCCCCTGGCAAACTGTAGTGCAGAAATTGCTGGATTTTGCTTGTATCATTCAATGTACTCTCAATGCTCTTCATTTGAAGGTACTGTCTGATTCCTTCACTATGTATTTTCTGACTGTATGATGTAATATAATGTTTCAAGAATAAATGACTGAAGAATGACCAATAATTTGCTAAGTTCCCTTTAATTGAAGCTGTTGTAGTGTTGTGTGTGAGAGGATGGTGTACCAATAAATTCCCAATTCTGAATAATTGCTTAAGCTTTTAATTGTCTGGTTCTTATTATAGACCCGACAACGCTCATTCATGTAATCTGGGGGGTTGAAGAATTACAGTAGTTTTATATGGATGATTTGCAATAGCTTTGCACTAAATATGGGGTTGTTCAGTAGATGATACAGTTCATGGCCTTTGGTAGTGAGTGGTCAGTTTCATAAACCACTACAAAACCCACAATACTTCAGTGTTTACAGCTTCCTACTTTTAAATGCGTTTTATCAGTTTTGCTAAGGAAACTCAAAGTTTTGTTCAGAAATGGGCCGTTCACGTGTCTCAAAAGTTAATACTGGAGTAAAGGCCGTGACAAATGGAAAGTTCGGATATTTTTTCCCCGAATAGATTCAATGAATCGAACTTCCGTTTCAATGACTCGTTAAACCGCTATAGCTTATTAATGAAGTTTACACTGTATAAAGCTTTTACTCCAAGGACAAGGTGTGTTTGGAAAAGGTAAAACTGAATATATATTTTAAAAAATCAGTTGCGTGTTTTTATATAAATGCAAAAATATTCCTTATCTCCTTTATATCCCCTATTCCTTATCATAAAATGATCTGACTTCTTTACACAACTCAGCATAGAGAGGGTGTACACGAACGGTTATCAACTTTATAATATATATATGTATCCAGTGATTTTATGGGGTTAAATCGCAATATGTCTTTTTCGAGCGTGGGCGCGTTCAAGTCCGATTCAGTTTGGGTGATTCGTTTGGACTGATTGGTGAAGAATCGGTTGGAAAGGGTGATTCATCTGCGAATCGGACCCCGCGTGTTAGAGAAGGAAAGGAGAGTTGAAGCGGGTTCAGTCTGGTTGGGTGGCTCCTCTGTTCGCTGCTGCGCAATACGTCGCTGAAGTTATCGCCTCAGGTTACTTTAATAGTTCGGGTTTCTGTATCTGCGCGTTGTAGAAGTTCAGGCAAGAGCCTGAGTCGCACTCAGAGAGGCTCAAGCAAACAAACGCTCCAATGTTCCAAACCCCCTATACACTCCGGCAGAGACGCCACTAGCCGCTGGCCCCGGCCCTGTGAGTTTAGGTTAGTTTTAGCGCTCGCTGCTTGGCCCGGCCCCGGAGTTTGTGGGGGGCGTCTGTGTAAAGAATACGTTTTCGGAATAACAGCCGAACACTGGCCGAACGCGAGGAAAGTAGCCCGTGTGCTAACGCCGCTAGCCTACTTCTCCGCGAAGTTGAAGCCGGAGCTTCGCCGCGTCTCTGCACTGAGAGCTGGGTTTGTCCGGAACATGGCTCAGCGCGGACAACATCACGTCGCGAGTTCCCAAAAGGCGCTAATGCTGGAGCTGAAAAGTCTCCAAGACGAGCCCGTCGAGGGCTTTAGGATCACGCTGGTGGACGAGTCGGACTTGTACAACTGGGAAGTGGCGATTTTTGGACCTCCGAATACACATTACGAGGGCGGCTATTTTAAGGTTAGTTGAACGTGTTTGGCAGCACGACCTGCTTATTATCACTGCTTCTCCTGGGCGCGAGCAGCACCGTCCACTTCCTCTCTTAGTCTCAGTGGAAACAGCTGTTTCATTACCGCCGCGTGGGCCGCTGCTCTCTCTACCCGCTCGTGTTTATATGTGTAACGCATCTGAACTGTGAACCAAAGTGATGCGCAGTCAGATCTACAACATTTAAACAAAGCGAAAGAAGTAAAAGGATCTTTCAAAAGAATAAAACAGAATTATAAACGTTAAAAGTATAATTTTAAAAGAATAAAACTACTCCCAGGCTAAGAAAGCAATAAAAGGAGAAAAGCACAACCAACAGACATGGAGAACAGACCCACAGACATGGAGAACAGACCAGCATAGATATTTTACCCTCAAATGTACAAAAACAACAAGTAAAAGCAGATTTTTTTTTGTCATTTATTAGACTTAATATCCGCATACTATTCTGTTGTGTATAATACGAGTACACTCTTCCATGACTTTTGCCCCCTTTTGCAGCAATAACTTTTTGTACGTGTTTTACATAACTGTCCACCAGTCTTGGACATTGGCTTGCTGAATTTGTTAACCACTCTTCCATGCAAACCATAACATTTCCACCACCATGCTTCACGGTTGGTGTGAGGTTCTTCTCATGAAAAGCGGTTTTGTCTGCACCACACATGTTCCATTACTGTGGCCAAACAGTTCTCTTTATTATTTGTTAATACCACTCCAGATGGCTTTCCCTTTGCCTATATATTCTTTGGCAAACTTTTTTTTTTTTTTTTTTTTTTTTTTTTTTTTTTTTTTACCCCCAAAGAGAAAAGGCTTTTTCCTGGCACACCTCCCATGCAGGTTATACTTGTCTAGTCTCTTTCTAATTCTAGACACATGCACTTTTGCACCAACAGCTGCAAGAGAAAAAAAAACAGTGCAGAACAAACAGAAGAACAGACGATTGAATACATGGTCTGTAAAGTGATCCAAAATCCTGGGAAATTACATTTGTTTTTCAATTTTAAAAGGTCGAAGGCTTTTCCAGAGTCCTTGGGCCTTCCCTGTCTCCCTTAGACCTCAACTAAGCACATGGAACAGGTAAACGCACCTGATCAGAAGACTGAAGGGCTTGAGATGTACACTGGAGGCTGACCTGGTCAGAGACATAGCTTGGAGCTGTGTCCTTTAGGACTTTAAACACATAATAGAACCTCAACTTCGACTCTGTGTTAAACAGACAGCTGATGCAAGGATTCAGGCACAGGGGTGAGACTCTCTCTTCGGGTACATGTCACCTGAACAAAACCATGCTGGAATGACAGGGCTCATCTCACCCCCCCGGGCCCTTATGGGTTGCAAAGCTTCAACTTACAATGTTCAGTTGCAGTAACTTGATGAAAGAATTCCTGCTCTGCTGCTTCCTTTTAATGTTTTCCCTGTCCCACTCAGTGGCTTCCCTTTCTTTCATTGTTCTCTGCTTTTGTGGTCCATGCTGTTTTCCTTTCCTTATTTGGCAGACGTTTTTATCAATGACTTAAGTCTTTCAGCTGCAAAAAGGACACCAGCTGCTCGGTTGTGATGCACTAGGAGGACAACAGAATGTATCTTTTTCTTATACAACAAACATTTAGTTGATTTAACAAAGCCCTGTTTAGGGTGGGCAACTCCTTGTCCTGGAGGGCGAGTGCCCATCACAGTTTGGTAGTTTTCCTTCCTCAAACACTGGTAATTAACAGGTGAGGTCAGTCTCTTGAAGGCATGAGAATCAATAAGCCCACTGTTGCATGTATGACAATCAGTAATGACCGAAAGATCGATCTGATCAATGCCTTGACATTAGATCAGATGTGGGCAACTTCCATCCTGTAGGGCAGGTGTCCAGCACAGTTTGGCGATTTTCCTCCTCAATCTTTCAGTCCTTATCATGCATACAATAAAGGAGGCATTACTGATCATCATCTTTTTGAGAGACTGACCCAAAGCTTAGTTCAGTCTTTCATATTTCTTTTATCGTCACTATACTACTTTCAAATACTTCATCTTTTGCAGTCATGTGAAAAAAAATAAATACATCCCACAATTTGTTGAATTTTTTTTTTTTTTTTCCCTCAACATATTCGAACAAGCAAATATTTCACACTCTAATACACTGCCTACAGATAAAGGTCAAGCTGAACAAAACCACAAGGAAAAGCAGATTTTTCAATCATTTATTCAGCCAAAAATATCAACCGATATAATATTCATCTTTGGAGAAAGTGAGTACCTTCTTGGACTTAGAAGCTAAAATTTAAGCCGGAATCATTTCTTGCAGGCGTTTTGCGTGATTGTCCACCAGTCTCGAATATTGGCTTTACCACTTTTTCCATGCAAACCATAACATTTCCACCACCATGCTTCACAGTTGGTAATAAGTTCTTTCCCTGAAAAGCTGGTTTTTTTTTTTTTACACCACACGTGTTTTATTCATCTGCTCATATTATTTCGAATGGCCTTCCCTTTGCCTGTGTGATCTTTGGAAACTTTTGTCTTCAGTGTTTTTGTTTTTTTCTTCGGAGAGACACCCTCCTATTACATTTTTCCAGTCTGTTTCTAGGTGTAGTCATATGCACTTTCACACCAACAGCTGCAAGAGTTTCCCACAGATGCCATGTTGCAAGTTTGATGTTCTTTGAGACTTCTATTCACATCAAACCGTCTGCTCTCAGGTTGAATTCACTAGAGCAGCTAGTCTCAAACTGGCAGTCATTGGAAATCTATGCCAGTTCATGATTTTCCTTTAAATGTAATTGTTTATTTTAATAAATTAAAATACATTTGGAGATTTTTAAATTCCTTGCCAGACTCAGACATTTTTTTCTGAAGGCCTTATAAACGTCTTTAGACCTTGGCACATCTGATCTCAACTAATTGAGCTGGCCACAAATAATGTCCTGAGGTACATGAAGGCAGAAAACCATTTTTTGTTTAAATTGTTTGGAGGGCAGCAGTAAGTAATGTTTATTTGAGCTCAAGTCATTTTCTTCATTGTATGTATGAAGACGAAGAAAAATCATTAATTAAAATATTTTGTCGGTTAATCATCAGGTAAAACTAAGCTTGTGACAGGCCTAAAAAAGTGATCGCACAGATGTTTGTCGCTTTGGATAAGAGCGTCTGCTAAATGCTGTAAAAGTAAATGATTCTGGGCAACAAGGTGTTTGTGCGAGTGTGCATGTGGCTATGAATCTTGGAGGATACATGTCTTATGCTAATAATAGTTTATATCTGGCAAAGCAGTTAAATCTGTCTTAATGGATTAAGTCTTGACTTGGCAGTGGACACAATGTCACAATTATGAAATGTGTTCTTGAATGAGCCCGTGAACCACACAGACATTTACGGCTCCTTTACCGGTACTATAGGAGAATAAGAGTCCTGTATAATTGTACTGGGTAAAGAAGCTTACATGATTCACTTGAACAATTGCTGAACACTATTATTTATTATTATTATTATTATTATTATTATTATTTGTATTAACAAAAACTGGAACCGGTTTCTGCTCCTGTATTTCTTGTGTTTTTGTACTTATTATTGTCGGTGTTGTGTTATTGATCCTTCTATGTAAAGTGACAATGGGTTTGAGAAAGGCACTATATATAAAAAAATATATATATTTTTTTATTATTTTTATTCTATTAGTATCATTATTTTTGTAAAATTGTGTGTAGCGAATGCCATGTAGTCAGTGGTGAGCCAGTAGAACGAGACTTGCCTAGTCTTGTTGTAAAACTACTACTAATCCCTGTGAAACCACCATCTCCAGTGGTTTAGTTTCTTGCTTATTTTTGAACCAGTACAATGGATCTTTAGCCCAACCTGACGAACGTGACTGGCAGTATATCTTTTGAGGTTAGGCCTAATAATCCAGTGACCCTAGTTAAGGAAGCATTAGCTGTGTTACATCTCTTTCTCAGGGAACAAATGTTTTATCTAGTTGATCACTGGTTATTTACTGCAACTCTAGTTCTATCATTAAGCTAAAACATACAATTTCAGTTTCATTCATTTCATCATGTATTGGACCCATGGGCTGATGGTCTACATACACTATTCCCTTCTATGTGATCTCATAGCCTGGCTTGTATGGTTTCTGTGCGTGAACAGTATTCTGTATAAAACGGACACAGTCTGCTGTATAGCTGGAGCAGTACTCCACACACGTCCTGGCCGATGGTCTACATTTTGCTGAAATATCACTTTAACACCCTGGGAGCGTTCCAGTCATGATAATGGATGAGGCTTTGTGCTGATGCATGTGTCAGTCAGCTGACAGGCAGCAGGCACCTGCTGGTGCGTGCATGCACTCAGTCCCCCCTGGCAGGTGAAGTGAGCTGAGCTTCAGATAGCTGGGCAGATCGAGTCATGTTTCTTTCCCTGGGGGCTGATGCAGTGTCACAGAGAAATGTGAGCAGACTGTGGGAACAGGAGAGGATCTCTTTGCTCACATTCAGCTCTGGGAGATACTTTGAGAAGCAAATTGGTTTTCAGCAATCGGAGTTAATGACATAGTTAAATGTCCAGTGCGTCAGCATGTCATTAACAATGAGCGAAGCTAGTAAACTACTGCTAGCTCGTAACACTAACTAGCCCAGTATTGCTCCTTAGTGACGTTAGCATTAGCTGCTTTAAACGGGCTGAGTAGCCTCTGAAGGCCTGATTTATATTATATTGTAAAAATAAGAGAAACTATTTTGGTACGTATGTCTGTTCTTATAACCTCTTGATCCTGAAATACTAGGTTTGTGACGAGATCTCGTTGCAGAAGATCTCGTGATATTAAAACATGACGTCATTTCTCGTCGAGGTGAAAAAACTGTCACCGGGTAGTGTCCAGCTGTAGCCAGTATGGCGACGGAGTGTGAGAATTAGCACAGAAATTCTTGTGCAGTGCTGGTGTATTGTTCTGTCTTTTACTGCATGTGATAAAACTCAATAATTCATAACGTAAAGCTGAAGTGACTCATTAAAATGATTTGTTAAAACATTTTAAAATGCATCTTTTGCATTTTGTGACTGAGTCAAATTAAAGACCATTTTCTGTCATATATTTCATCTTTGATGTTTTCCTAAAAATAGTTACATTTTTCTCGTCACAACCCTATGAAGTGCACAAGATCTTGCAACATTTGCTTCTCCTGCTGCACTGCAGAAA
>JBBPDA010000039.1:11922041-11952194 GCA_037974385.1 Arnoldichthys spilopterus
TGGGGTGTGACTTCAAGCTTCATGACAGGGTAAATGTGAGCCAGTTTCCAAGGAAACCAATGAGGGGAAATAAAGTGCAATAATAAACTGAACTGTGAAATGATCATTTGACATTTTTTGTTTGGGCTCCCAGCGATTAAATGACCAAATTTAAACATGTTTCCATGTAGCATGAGTGTTTTGGGGGGCTTTTTAGCACATTTAGTTGGCCCGCTATGTCTCAGCATAATGTCATCAGGTCAAGCTTATTTCCTCCACTTATTCCGGATCCGGTCTTTATTGTCCTGTTTTAGCTTTCACGTAGAGCTTGAAATAGATGTGCCAAGCGTGACTGTGAAAAGTCTCTTGACATTTCACTATGAGAACATCCATTTGATGAGCCTGTTCCTCCTTGGAATAGATGGTTAATTTGTCTCCGCTGTGGTGATGTGTAATAGCCTACTGCTTACTGTATTTCTGTGTGTGTGTGTGTGTGTGTGTTCTTACCCAGGCTACACTCAGAGTAGCTGCCATTAAGTCATTTTGTGTGACTCACAATTCTAACAAAGGCCTTAAGGACATATACGCATCCAGGCTTTTTTGAGAATGAGGCCGGTAATTTGTTTGTCTGGACTTTTGGCTCTTCTATGGGCTTTGATTCAAATCTTCTCTGTGGTTGGGCCTGAGTATGCTGTAACAACCCTGTACATGTTAATTCACACCTTAAGCAGAGGTCACAGCCCAAACGTCATTATGCTTAAGAACTTACAGTAATGTTATTGAAGGAACTCTGAGTTCAGTAAGTTCATTGAACTCCAAGCTTGGACTTGATACTGAATGGTTTTCAACAGAATGTGCTTCTTTTTTCAGGCTATGATGCATGTTTACTGTCTATTGACCATCTCTCTTGATGAAATTGAATTTATTTCTGAAATATTAATTAAAACTCACTGTTTATAAACCACTCATTCCAACTAAAGAGCACTAGCAAAGTTCCATGATTTGAGACTGCAAGATCGCCGGGATGCCACAGCCATGTGTAACCAGTTAGCTCAATTAGCTTTGCTTCTTTGCAGGTCTGTAGGATGGCCCTCCCTCTTCCCCCATCACTCCAATGTGGACATTTTTTAGCTGACATAAGATGTTTGGCAGTTAGCATTCTCATACCAGCATGTTGAGTTGGGAACGTGGTGGTGCTTCATGTGCCTGAGAAGAAGCACATGCTAGTCTTCACCCACCCAGTGTAAGCCGTATTGTGTGCCTGGGGTAGTCTTATCTAGTGGTTGGACTAAATTGTGGATAAACTTGGGGGAAAGTCCTTAAAAATTAATATAAAAATGTATATTTTATAAATCACTATTTAAACAGATATTTTTCTAAAACTGTGAGCCCCCACTCAAGCAGGGTGGAGACAGGGCATCCAGAACAACTTGCCAGTATCCACCCTTCCATCCATGCTCCCCTGCAGGCCCCACCTCCCAGCCTTACATCAGGACTTTGCTGGTTACCTGATGACTGAGGGAGTAGTCAATGGAGCTGCTCTACTGTAAGTCTCTAATTCATAACTCCTCATTCCATTTTTGCTCAGTTCCATAGTCTTATTTACTCTATGGTGGTCTTACACGTCCCGTAAATTCTACATGTGTCTATTGTCATCTGTTTTTTTGATTTTATAGCTGTACATATGACAGTCATGGCACTAGCTACTGAAATCCCCTTCACCTTCACTCTTTTGAACACCCCCCCCCCACACACACACACACCTCTAAAAGTCTATTTGTTGCCATAGATATGGCCTGGTCTCCAGGGCAACTGAGGGCCAGAGCAGAACAGATTGACAAGTGACTGGAAGTTTAACTTCAAGTGCAATTTGTTTCATTGGACTTACAATCTAAACATTTACTATTGAATTATTGTATTACCTGTTTATCCTATAGCTCTAGTGTTTATTCTATATTTTTTTCATGTTGACACTTTTTATGAGTTTTTATTCTCTGCAAAAAGCACAACAGAAAACTCATTGTACATCGAACGCATGTGGGTCGTAAATAACGCAATTCGTATGCAGCAACTGATATTAATGGTCAAAATGTCCCCCACTTGAACGTTTTAAGAGTAATGATGATGTATAGAGGATTAAGACCAGTTCTGATACAGATAAACACACACGACGTCCTTCGCGTTGCTGGTCACTAGCCGTTATAGCTGCATTCCATCGAGCTCGAGCGATGAAGACGGGCTGCGATTGGCGAGCGCACAGGCTCCTCTGATTGGTGAGCGCCGCAGGTGGCAGCTTATAAAGGGGCAACAGGCTGTTCACCCACGAGCGCCTGAGAAGAGGGAGAGGGACGGGGTTGAATTCGAAGAGACGCTGAAGCCGTTTGACGTTTCTCAGTGTAAGTAACCGACTCTAACGCAACAGGTGGCGGAGTCGTATTTGGTCTACTTTACTTCTCATCTGACCAACAACAGGCTTAAAGAAAACTTTAGCAGTGTGGAGCCAGCCGGAGCACTGACCGCCTCTCAGGCGCCTTTACACTATAATGTCGCATTTAGAGCGAATAAATACACTGTGGCTTCAGGTTTCACCAAGAAAAACGTTTTTTTCCAACTGAAAGTTTGTCTCGGATAGTAAATATGCACCGAAAACACAAAAATATGGCTACAGTGTTAAACTTCGTTGTAACAGCTTCGTGTTCTACCGGATGGACCCGGGTTCTGTATACGAATTTTCAGTTCCACCTTAAGTGGTGCAGCTGTTGCACGTAAGACATAAGACGCTGAGGAATAGGACAGCAACTTCAGCCTCTTGGGGGGCATGTCTCACATCTGTGTAGTTGTCTTTACTCTGTTTGAAGAGGAAGCCTGAGAAAGTAAATTAATATAATGTGTAAATAATTATTTTCAGTTTTAAAGGTTTATAGGATATACGTACGTGTTGAATTATATTTGTAGGGATTAAAATGTATTATATCAGTTTCAACATGAATATCTGAACGGTTTCAGGATTGCTGTTACTGTACAGCTTTCATCTATCCACATTTTAATGACAACATTGCACAATAGAATTCTTTACTGGGTAAAGATAATACATTATCATGCTATTACCATAATAATATAACATCATTACCCTCCAAATGTTTACCCGTTCAGTCTTTTTGCCAAATCAGCTTTTACAGTATATTATACCTGGAAGGACACTGTATTAATGATTAATGCTAAATGTGCTGAACATTTTTTATAATTGATCTTTATGTTATCATGAAACATATTAACAGATTAATACATATGAATATACAAGTGTTTCTGTTATATGATCAGCACCTGCCACTCACTAAACCTGAAACCATGTAGTAAAGTACGTCGCTGAACAAAGCCTAAATGACGCATGTTACTGCGTGATTTAAAAGTGTGAGCTATTAGTGAATAAGTTGCCAGCACTGATTCTCTCCAAAGAGAGGGAGATAAGGGCTTTTTGTGATACTGTGTTACCACATTACCATTTAGGCAAGTTCTCACAAAATGTAATCCATGTTTTCACTGAATGTACTTACAGAACATGCACCAGGAATGTGTCTACTCCAGACCTAAGCCTCATGAAATGTCATTGCGATGTTAAATCCTTTAAGAATATATTGGTTGTTAATAACAGACTCTGTAATATATATATATATCTGTTTTATTGGAAACAATCATTTATTTCTGCAGCATCATTTATTGCAAATCATTTTCGAAGTTCAGCTTGAGTTCAACAGTGAGCAAATGAACTTTTATTCAGCTGTTTCACTGGAACCAGGAGAAGTTCTGTTAACCCCATATCGATGTATTATTTCTCTATGACTGTTATGAATAAAATCTTATGAGGTAAAGGTTGTTTTCAGATGTTAATTGTTATGTAAATACTGCACTTGCAATGTGCTGACATCAGACTCTGTCATGTGCATATGCTAAGCACCTGTGCCACCTGATGTTTCAGACGGAAATCCTAAGCTCCCCATCATTGGGACACACCCAGGAGAATCATGTGGGTTCTGGAGAAGATCCGGAACTCAGTGGAGAACAACGCACCCCGTCAGGGAGAGGCAGGCGACAAACAGGATAAAGCCCCCATCTACAGCAATGTCCTCACCCCTGACAAGATCCCTGACTTTTTCATCCCACCGAAGCTGGTCAGCAGCCCGCCAGAAGCTGAAACGCCAGACGTCAAGCCCAAGGAGTGTCTGCGGCCATCCACTTCAGAGCAGACTATCGGCAACAAGATCATCAGCAGCCCTCGTAGTCCCCGCCTGGTGAGCAAGCTGGCCGGAGACACAAAGAACCTGCTGAAGGCTGCCAACCGCCACATCATTCAGATCGAAAGCGCAGATGATGTTGTTGCCGGTGATACTAATGCTGATCCTCAGTCTCAGACGGCGATGTCGCTTCCGTACATCCCGAAGACTCAGACCTCCTATGGGTTCGCCACACTTATGGAAAGCCCCCATACTCGCCGGAAAGAATCCCTGTTCCACTGTGACCACATAAGTCCAGTCACTTCCCCCAACACCCAGCGCAAGTCCCAAGGCAAGAGCAGCACCGAGGGCAGCCATCTGAACCCTGTGGATTTCAACACGTCTCACATCAGCCCATACCGTTACTTCAGCGGCGGCGAGAGTGACACTTGTTCCTCTGCAGAATCGTCCCCTTTTAGCTCCCCACTGCTGTCCCGGTCCGCTTCCCTGCTCAAGATCTTCACCCATGAGACCCAGGCCAAGGTGGTCAAGGCCAAGAGGACATTTGCCCGACACAGTTCACTTTCCACAGACGAGTGCAGTTCGGCAGAGCCCAGTCCCAACGTGCCCAGGCGGATCCACTGCTCCTCGGGAGGTGGTCCTCTGGATCATCTGCACGGAAAGGACAGGCACCAAAGGGAGCACACGGTCAACCTGAACAAGGGTGGCATGATCCGTCTATACGCCGATTACGATGCAGGCACGGCCCGTCTGAGGATTCGCATCATAGCAGCTGAGGACCTGTATGACCAGATGTTCGATATGAAAAGCATCAACTGTTGTGTGTCGCTCTACCTCAACCCAGGTAAGCTGCAGAAGCAGCGGAGCACCATAATCAAGAACAGCCGCAATCCTGTCTTCAACGAGGACTTCTTCTTTGACTCGATAAGCTCGGTGCAGGTGAAAAACCTGTCTCTGAAGATCAAAGTGGTGAACAAGGGCACAAGCCTGAAAAGGGACAGCTTGCTGGGTGAGAGAGAGGTCCCCCTGGGGAAGCTGCTGCCTGGTCTTTAGAGCCCTACACAAGGACTTATGAAGGCTTACTGTCCTCAAACCCTGAAGTAAATAGCTAAGCCTGTTTCAATGTAGCATCATCCAGCACTTCATTGGACAAATCTAAAATGAGTATAATCCTCTAGAGCTCGGCACTTATAGCAAATAAATGAGTCTATTTGAAAACGGCGTGAATGTAAAGATAAAATCCTATTTCATCTTTATAAATATCTATATACTGTTGTTCTATGCTTGTTGTGTGAACTGATGCAGACGTAAAAACGTCCCCATGGAGCTCCTGGTCCTTTGAACCTACACAATGACCCAGTGTGCAAATGTTAGCTTTGATCCCGGATGCATCTGCCAACTCATTTGGAGGATGAATAAGTAACATCGGAGGATGTTGCGTCACTGTGTCCTACCAGACGTTGGCGTAAATATGGAAATGTGATGACGTCTCAGCCTTGTGAATAGTTTTTGTGAGACCCAGAAGCCTTACTGAAGAGGGAGGAAGTTTAAATGTCGTGGTCAGCTCAGACTGGACTGGATTAAACTGAGCATGATTTCATTAACCTGTTTAGATTGGATGTCACCTTTGCTATATATATATATATATATATTTATTATCGTTCACTACAAAGAAAGGTGTTGATCTTTAATGGGCAAAAATATCAGTTTTCTTTCTGAAATGTTTCCTATGGCTTTAAATGGATGAAATTTGGGGGAACTCAGTTCAGTCCAGCTATTTAAGCACTGTTGTAATGAAATCGTTGTATGCTGCCTGATGGGTAGGCTTTAGCTTTTCTAATTGATCTTTGGTAGAAAATCAAATAATTTGATTTCAAGTTTGATGTCAAACAACCAAATTCTCAGGAAATATATACAAGTGCGCCCAAACGTCTGAGACTCAGCATTTTTCGATTTGGCTTTGTTTTTCTTTTACAAATGATATTATCCGCATGGCAACATGAGTAAATAGAAGAATATAACAGAAATTTTGGGGAATTTCAGATTCAGTTCTTTGCAAAATTCTAAGATGATATCTATTTCCAAGTTTAAAGGAAAAACAATTCCAGATTTGCATGTTTCCAAATGGCATGTTTTGTAAATTTCCTACGTGAAAAATAAATACACAAGCCTATAAACCTTTGTCTGCAAAATGTGGTCCTGTTTATTTGCTGAGTTTAACATATGGGGAAAGTAAAAATTAAAATATAGAATGTGCCATAACTTCTGAGCACATTTTATTATTTTTTTTTAGTGTATTAAAATTTGTGTTCTCTACAGAAGGTGTGTATTTATTTTCATGTGGAAAATCAACAAAATGTGAAATTTGCCTGAAACTAAATATTCAGAATGAAATATTTAGAAGTTGATGCTGTGTGTCTGGCTTTGTGTATTACTGAAAAACCCAGTGTGAGCAAAATGAAAACAACTCTGTATCAGTTGGGAAGGAAGGGATCTGAGGGATTTGATCTGTGCTCCGGTCGTGATGTATTGTGAATGAAGTCTTATTTATCCTAAAGGAACACAGGAAGTAAATAAGTAGAGCAATATTGCAGCACTGTCACGTCTTTGCTAATGCAAATTCCAAATGCAGTACTTCAGGCTGAATCTTGTGCTTTGACTTGATGCATTTTTTGTGGTTAAATATTATAATAAATGTAGAAATAGTCTCACGGCTCTAGCTCAACGTTTGATGTAATAAATGTAGATGTAGCAGTGTTAAGAGTGGTAGACCTCATTAAAATCTCACCATGGAAAAGGCAGGGTGACCTTGCCTATGATCTGGCCAGCAGAGAGTGCAAATGATTCCTTGTAATTTAGTCCTGAAATGCTGCTTAATTGAACAAGAGGTAAAAGGTTTGGGTTGTTAGAGCTTTTTCCTTTCTTTCCTTCCTTTTTTTTAACTGTTTTTTTCATAAGAAACCTGTGTGTGCCAGAGCTATTAGGGCATTTAAAAAAACTGCCGATGTTTCCTTTGATGTTTTTCGCCGAAATGATTTTCTCTCACTGAGCCGCTCTGATGCTCAAGTCTTCCTGTTTTGAACAGGTTTTCAAAGTGCCGATCCGACATACTTGATGTAGAAATGATTTTATTCACATGATGTTTGTTGCAATTTGTAAACGCTGGACTCTTCTCTGGTGTTCATGTGAATGGATACTGTTTTTATTGTGGTGACCCTGTATTTGAAGCTGTGAACTGTTGAACAGGGAAGTAGATGTGCTTTATATGTGGCATGCTCTCCACACTTCTGCATGAATACTGGAATGTACTAATGTATTTGCTGATGTTAATGGAAAATTGCAGGTTGTGGTAAGAGTTTTACACTAAGTGCTTTTGTTAATGTCAAAAAATAAAGGTTTATGGAATATATTGAAGATCTCTGAGCACCTTGTTAGGGGACCATAATGAACATGTAGACAATTTTCTTTTTCGCATTTCTCTGGGGCAAAGGAGAACTGATTAGAAACTGTACCTTTTTTTTACCAGAGAAGAACCCTCATTCACTGGCAGAAATGAAAGATTATGATTGTTAAAATTATTATAGAGGTGTAATATTCCAACGGTATTCATGGCCTGAACTAAAGGCTAAGCTCTAATAGTCATAGTGGCTGCTGCCTTTTACCTCCCTTTTGATATAAACCACAAAATATAAAGGCTTATAAATGGCTCCTTGCTTGACATACGGTTCTAGGAAAATGTACATTCCTGCCTTCCTGAGAATATGGGAACCAGTGGACATAACTTGATATTTATAATATAGGTGTCCATGCACATTGTAACGGTTTTGGGTTGTTTGGAAGCAAATGCCAGTGAGTTATTTTAGTTGAGAGTTTAATGAACAAGTTGACAAACACACGGAAATACCAAAACCTGAAGCGTGAAGCATAACCGAGAAACAACAGATAGAAACAACAGAGAATTGACAACCACTGAACAAAACACAGGGGTTTAAATAATGACATGACACGAGAAACACCTGAACACGAGACGAGACACAGCTGTGAGGCGGGGCTAGGGTGTGGCTAGACAGAACGAACACGAGGCAAGGAACACGTGGGAATTGAAACATAAACAGAAGAGAGACACGTGGGACGAGGACATCACACACACAAACATTTGAAAATGTAGAAACAGACACTACAGATTAGAATTACAATATGTTTTTCTAAATATTAACTTTACTACATTTTTATCTCTTGATTCTGAGAAATTTAGGACTATTTCTACCGATCAATTCCTCAATTGACAGGTTTACACAATGTAAAGGATAGTGCTGTATTCAAAATTTAAAAAAATGGAGATACATGTTTTCAGACAGTGGTGTAGGGGTACAGAGGCAGTAAAATGAATTATGGTCACTTGCCACTATGCTCTTCATGGCTACAGTGAATATGCCATCAAATATTGACCTGAAATATCAGTCAGACTGAAACATCTGTCCGGTGTGGAGATTCCTTGAGCGCATTTATTGTTCTTTAAACATAAAGGAAGAGGTTCCTGTAGGAAACCTGAAGTGGTCGTTCTGTTTAATGGCCTGTTTGGTACCTGAGTTTTTGTTCCTTTTGAGTGATGTTTTAGAAGTATTGTTAGTACTACATGAAAGTCAGGGTCTGTAGTCACACAGAACTTTCCAGGAGTTCCTGGTACAATCAACAGTGGCTGAGGAAATCTGGGTGTCTCTGGCTGGTACACTGATTAAGCTACAGGATCATCTGTCACTGCAGCCTGGTGCCTGGCCCCTATAGCTCATTAGAACAGAGAGGGAAAGAGGAAGAGACAGAGAGATGGCACACCTGTTCTTCCAAATGAGCTGTCCGCACTTTCACCTGCCTCACCTGGCCTTTAGTCAGCCCTTTGGAGCCAGATCACCTCATTTTACTCTCTCACTCCACGTTTGTCTCTCTGCCTCTTTCGGCCACTCTCTCTACTCATTACCTGCCTTGTATTTAACACCTCTGTCCACTGTCACATCACTATACAAAAAATAACTGGGACCTTTGAGTTTACGTCAATAGCCATTAAACATACACGCTGACGAATAGAGGGTTTGCTGGAGAGATGCAATAGAAGAGGTTTTCTTAAGGTCCTTTCAGTCAATAAACCCTTTAGAAAGCTTTAAGAACATACAGTTTAAGATCATTTCCATTTCCATTTAATGTTTATTTACGTGCCCTGAAGTCTTAGTATCTCTAAAAAATGTGCATGTTACTATAAGTTATATTTTAGGCCGATAAACCATTATTCACAGTGGGTAAAGAGATTTTATCAGTAATTCTGACCATTTCTATTGGTCTGTTCATCACAAAATATTCACATAATGTAAACAACAGCAGGCATTTCTAAATTACGTTTAAAAAATATGTCATACTTCATGACATTGATTACATATATATACTGCAGAATAAGCATCTTAACTGGAGGTTTGCGCCTCCTCCCAATCGATGCTGCATTTATTTTGATCAGGAATAAAGTTAAAGACAGTAAAGCATTAAGCTTATACCCTAAGGCTGCGTGACGTTGGAAAAATTCAATATTACAATCCATGTTCATGATACATAATAAGTCAAGATTTTTTCTTTTTTAACAACAGACAAAATAGAGTCAATAGAGTCAAATTAAAAAGAAAAATCATGATTTATATTCAGTATTTCACACATCACCAGAACTGCCTCTAGAAATTTTGGACCCTTTGATAGGATATTATTTTGTAAACCTTATACCACTTGTAGCAAAACTCGCCCTGCCCTGCCCTGCCCTGCCCTGCCCTGCCCTGCCCTGTTTCGCCCTGCGAGTGACTAATGAACACGAAAGAGGATACAGCCAGAAAAGCAAGGCTCCCAGAATTCCTGTTCTTCAAACTGATTTCAGGAATATTTACTCAGATTTACCCACAGGGACAGTTTAGGCCGGTTGGTGGCTTTCTGAAACGCTGGCTCCTTTGATTCTCCTCTGTTTTGTGTTGATTTTCAGTGGGGAAAGTGGCTTTGACGTGAACTGGACTTGCTGTCTGGTGTTTGTTTGGACTCGACAGGCAGCAGGGAAGCTGTGCTGTTCTCCTGCTCTTGTCATATCAGATTTCTCTCCACACGCTGTCTCTCACTGCTTGGCAATTGATTTATTGTAGCACGCTCAGTGTGCAGGAAGCAAGAGGAATATGTTCAAGCATGGCTAGCCTGACATCTGAGTGGCTACAATGAAGAAACCTTCTTTAGATCTCAAGCAGTGGTCAATGTAGACACATGACTCTGTGTGTGTGTGTCTGTGTGTGTGTGTGTTTGTGTGTGTCTGTACATGTTTAGGACAACAATATCCTTTAGGAAACAAATAAAAACAGGGGTAACCTAAAGGAAGAATATGCTCTTGACCTGTAAAACAAAGCTGTTTCATTTTTACATTACTGTGGTTAAGATTTTTAGTGTTATAAAGTTAGTTTGACATGTGGGCATGTACATATATTATAATGCATGTGTTGAACATTGCTGTTGCATATACATTTGTTTGCAAACTGACCATAATTTATGGATTTTGGAAGTGAGAGAATGAAACACATTGCAACTTGTAGCAAACTACTTTAAACTATATTAATAAATATTAATTCACAGTTACTTTACATTTGATGAACATAGAAAGTTAGCAATTGTGGAATGTGCAAATGCTTGGACACCTGGCTAAGTATTTAGGACAGCTTGCCAACACTTTTGTAGCCTGCTAGTATACTTCTCTTCCTGTTCTTTTTTTTTAATTTTCACCAATTCTTCCCTGCAGAAAGCCTGTGTATTATTCTTGGGTCGCCCTGCATGCTTCTACCCATAGATGTTCAGAGGTGTTCTGATCAGGGGACTGTGAGGGCCATCCCAAAAGCATCAGCTTGCATTCTTGGCAGTAGTTTATTCTTATTATACTTATATATTTTGAGGTTGTTTTGAATTACTATCCTGTTGTATAAACCAGCCCCCTTTCAGCTCTGCATTCTTCACTCTCTGAGTCACATTAACTTCCATAATTTCCTGATATTTAGTGGAAGCCATTGTTTCATCTATCTGAATAATGTTTCTTACGCCACTGTGAGGCACACAATCCCCAAGCATAATCGATTCAATCTGCTTAATGGAATACAAGGGGTTCCTTAATATATAATGTAAATTTTAATATAAATTTATGCCCCCCTGATATTATACCAAAGTAAACGTGTGTATATGTGTGTGGAAAATGCCAAAATATCCATTAAGTGTGCTAACAATTGGCTAAAAATTGGCAGAAGGTAATAGGCACGGACTATCATGAAGTAATTAGCATTATGCTAATTGATGGTGATTTCCTTCCGTTCATAGTTAGCAGCATTAGCCTCTTTATTTTCATTAAGCTTTACCTTTATCATGATCTGTGTGTTATAGAATGCCACGATCTCAGTGTGTTAAACTCTGGTCAGTCTTCTGGTCAGAGATTGACGGACCCAATTACACTTCCCTAGATTGATTTTCTATTCCAAAATCTTACAGCTGGACACAGATCTGAGTGTGGTGGACAGGCCCGCGTAACATTATCCATCCAGGTAATACGTTTATATCCAGGAGTCCATTCTGGGCGAGTGAGGGACATTAGAGTGTAATCTCTCTGTCAGAATGAGGCATGCCAGGGGGAAGGAGAGGGGAGCACATTTTCATCTGCCTCTCTTGGCTTCAGGGTGCAAATGTAGGGGCTATTATTGGCCAGTGGATTGCTATGGCAACTGCTGAGTTGGGAAGCAGGGAGAAGGGGGTTCTGTCTGTCCATCGCGTGGAGGAATGGAGGAATGAACTTGGGAAAGAAAAGAGGACCAGTAAT
The DNA here is from genome assembly GCA_037974385.1 of Arnoldichthys spilopterus. NCBI lineage: Eukaryota > Metazoa > Chordata > Actinopteri > Characiformes > Lepidarchidae > Arnoldichthys > Arnoldichthys spilopterus. Next base: position 11,934,117 of record JBBPDA010000039.1, read on the forward strand.
GCAGAATGACCGATCCTTATTATAGGCTTGTTAATGCTGCTGTATGTAGTCAAACATGATGTGTGTAATGTTGATGTTATGATAATGCAATACTTGGTCCACAGCGTTTGCTACAACTGTGACAGAACAAAACCTTGTATCTCCAACCTATATAGTGTATAGTCCCCTTGGAAAGATAAGGTTCTGTCTGCATTCAGAGCGGTTCTGAGATTATTGAGCTTCAAAGTTTTTGCATTTCAAACAGCAAAACTGATATGAACCTTTTTGTTTTTAGATAATGACTAGATATGACTTAAAAAACAGTCAAGTCAAGTTTATTTGTATAGCACTTTTTACAACTGACCTTGTCACAAAGTAGCTTTACAGAAACCGGGTCCGAGCCCCCCAAAGAGCAAGCCAAGGGCGACAGAGGCAAGGAAAAACTCTCTAGCAGTAGGATGAAACCTTGGGAGGAACCAAGGCTCAGAAGGAGGAACCCATCCTCCTCTGGTTGACACAGGAGAACAAAAAACACCTTGCTTAATGTTATTAATCTGTCATAAAATAAGTATGTGTTAATAACTAAATTTTGACAAAATCCAAAATGTCAGAAACCACCTGGTTATACTGAGTAGGTCCCCCTCAGTTTCCAGAACAGCTCTGAGTGTGATGCACTCTGTGTTCTGACACCTTTCTATTACTTTGTGCTACAACAGCTCTTCTGTGAGATTGGATCAGCCTTAACTCTTAATGTTAATGAGCCTTGGGTGCCCGTGACCCTGTTGCCGATTCACCAGCAGTACTTACTTGGATCACTTTTGGTAGGTACTACCTCCTGCAGAACCTGGAATACTATACAAGACCTGCTGTTTTTGAAAAGCTCTGACTCACTTGTCTATCCATCACTGTATGATCCTTGTCAAAGTGACTCAGATCCTTATGCATGCCCATTTTTCCTGATTCCAGCACATCAACTTCAAGAGCTGACTGTTTACTTGCTGTCTGATATTTTCCATATGCCAATGTAATGAGATAAAAAGACATTTAATGTCATTCACTGTAAGATGTTGTCTAGCCATGCCCCTTGTGTTTACGTGTCTGTGTTTTGGTTGTCCTGCCACGTGTATCCTTCCTCGTGTTTGCCCAAGCCCCCTCTCTCACCTGCTACTCGTTACCCATTCCCTGTTCTCAGCTGTCCCTCGTCAGTGTTTAGTATATAACTCCCTTGTTTTGTGCTGTCCCTTGTCGGTTAACTGTTATTTTGTTCTTTGTAGCTGTGGTTTGTGTCTTTGTATTCTTAGTCCTTTGGAATAAATCCTTTACTTGTCAGTGGTTTTAACATGTATTATATACATATAATATATAATATATCATATATAATCAAACATAATCACAATGATTACAAAGATTTACAGGTTTCATACTTTCATGCTTTCAGGCTTTTAGTTCTTCTTCCTATACATTAAGAATAACTCAGCTAACATTGTTTTCCATGTAAAAATCAAGTAGCAAACCTTAGAATGTAATAAGGCCAAGAATATGAAGGTTGGTTCTAGCCCAGTGGCATATAAACAAAAGCTAACTCACCTCTAAGATGAGCCTCTTTTCTGCTAGTGCTCTCTATTGGGCTCCAGCAGTACCTTTTTTTTTTTTGAGGGGGTGGGGGTGGGGGTGTTATTTTCTTTTGGCCCAAGGCCCCAGAAGTTCCTCATTGCCATCATGCCTGAAGTATATATTTGATCTTTGGCCGTGGTCTTCTCAGATTACAAAAATCCTAAATAAAGTAAAATAGTGTCTAATAGCCTGCTGATAGGTGAACTGAAACAAAGCCACACTTGTTGGTCTCCACTGCTAAACAAGCTGGAAGCTCCGTTCTCTTAATTGGAGATTTAGCATAATCTTCTTTGATTATGTCACTCATCAGTGTCTTTCAACAGTGATCCGCCAGTGGCCTTCCCAGACTGCCTGCAGCATCTAATTCCCCCCAGACTCCAGCGCCGTAGCCCCGCTCCACTGATCACAGGTCCGCTTCCAGCTCCGAGTATTGAACCTGGAGGCACAGACTGTGCAATCAGAATCAGAGTGACACACGTTCCCATGGTAACCAGAGGATGTGTGTCCCTGATGATAACAGGAAGAAGAAGAAAACATATGGTGAAGCTCATGAAGTTCAGTACCTTTAGAAAGGTTGATTTCTGCAACACTTCACTTAGTTACTGACTTAAAATCTCATGAAAATGTTTAAAATGGTGTAAAACAAGAGGAGCGGTGAATAAAACAGCAAGAAGAAGAAGTAGAAGAAGAAGAAGAAGAAGAAAACATTAAAAAAATTAAAGCTTGTCAACATAAGAGAATTCTAAAAAATAACAAAGAATATAGTTTTTCAAAGACTATGGCTTATTACAAAATGGATAAATGGATGGTCTTTGAGCTCCTAGGTGCTATGTAGTGGCGGTTGATTGACTTCCATATGACGTTACATTCACATTTGTTTGCTTCTGTTTAATTCTAACCTTCAGACTGTAATTCTGTGTATTACCTGTGGGAGGCAGTAATCAGACAGTCCAGAGTGTTTTAAACCTGTGTGGTTTGAGGTTCATCCTTCATTGGATGGATCCTTTGTGTTTATTAGACCTGAACCTTGACCTCTTTGTATTAAAAATCCTCCTAATGTGGCTAAAACAGTGCTGCTGTTACTGGGTTTATGCTCTGACTGCAGAATGATGAAGCAGTTCTGCAGTTCGCTAAACTAATGGCATGAAAATACAGTAAAGAAGTTTTCTTTGGTCTTAACCGGATTTCAGCAGAAACTGACACCAAGAAAAAGATGCAAGCAATGCTTTTTTCTTGCTATCCGAACAACCAGCTGATTGAACACAGGTGCTGAAAGCCTTTGTGCATGGTCTGAATTGCTCTAATGAGCAGGAACATGGTTGGCATTTTATCCACACTCACTTGAAGCCACAGACGTCAGAACAATACTCGATTCAGACATATGGACAGGGCCTCAATGTTGAGAGTTGTACATGAACTTTATTCTACTGAATAACAGTAATGTGTTATTAAACCTAGTCTAACTAGTTCAGAGATAGCTCCACATGCTCCCACTTTGTCTCCATCTCCTTCTTAGTCTACCCAAGCTGTTTGTACTCTTTTCATTGTCTTGCTACTTCTGTTAAATGTCTTGCCTACAGAAACCTGAAAGGAAACAGAACCAGTCGAAATGTTGATCTTCATACAGTTGGAACTAAGGCCTCTCCACTCTGTGTGTATCATAGGTTGTGTTTGAATAGCTGAATGAAGCTTTCTTTCCTGGCTGCTTGGCCTGATTTGGTCTAATCCATAGCCTTACTAAATATATTGGTAGAGCTGATGGGGATGTGGATCCATTTGACTAGAAAATCAGTTAAAATCAAGGAAAATTGATAGAAAAGGAGGTTTACAGGTTTTCAGCTGATGAGATGCAGCCATGGTGGAAGTGAGTGCTATTTGCTCAAGAGGATTCCCTGTTGACTTGCTGTAGAGCTGGAGATAAAAATGCGTCTACACACATGAATATGTCCAGAGTGCTCCAAGTAACACAAAGGACACATACTCTCTTGTTTTTACTTCAAGGTCCACTTGCGAAAAGTTAATTAATTATTTTCATTTTCCAACCTTTCTTTATCCCTTACATTTAAACAGGCTGCTTTTGTTACTCTGCCTAAAAGTCTGAAATATGTAAATGAGCTCTGCTCTGAATGGTTGCCCTGTATTTTGCCTAAAAATGCTTTCTACATTTTCAATTCATGCCACTTCATGTAGAAGAGAAATTATTTTATCATAATTTGAATGTGATGAAAAGTTATAATTGTATGTACAGTCTTGTTTTGCAGAAAGAGAAACCACCCTTTACATTTTTATATGACTGTCATTGACATCAGCCCCAGAACGCTGGGAGGATATACTTACAGCAGCGAATACTTCGGGCAATGGTGGCCTAGTGGTTAGGACATTGCCCTTGGCACCTGAAGGTTGCAGGTTCAAGTCCCAGGCTGGGGACTACTGACGTTCCTTCGAACAATGTACTGTCTTGCTACGCTGCTCCCTGGGTGCTGTTGATAGCTGCCCACTGCTGCACGTGTGATGGGTTAAATGTAGAGGTCCCATTTTGTTATGGTGGTAAAGTGTGTTTACATGTATCTAAACATAATGTAAACTGAATGTAAATAGAATTCACTGAAAACATGTCATTATTTACTATTAATTACATAACGTCTTATACATATGTATGTATACGTACGTAATGATATGTCTGATTTTTAAATGACATTTTTCTTCTCTAAGTTACATTGAAAAATGTGCAAAACAAATTCTAAGGATGGGTCACACAATATAAGGATGTCTTTGGGTTTTTAATGACTGGTGTTATTCAGTGACTGGTGCTATTCAGCCAGTGGTTGTTAACAGGCTTCGAGTGTGAAAGAAAACCCAGGAGAAATAGCTCCTGGGCTTGTGCATGATGGAATTGGACTGACCTTCTGTTTCTTTGGGGATAATTCCTCTCGATTCATGGCTGTGGTCACGGTGGGTCAAACTGGGGGCTGCAATAAGTTTCTTATCTATTACTTGTCAGTTTGATGCTTTTACTTCTTTCTCCTCTCTCCCTCTGACCTTATTCATGATTTCTCATAAACAGGAACAATAATTAAATAGAAAGCGTTGATTTGACATATCTAATATGGATGTGCTAACAAAAGTGTAGCAAAGAACATTTAACAGTAATAGAACAGTGTAGCCACTGTAGAGCCGGCAGATTTACCCACCTGACGCATTCAGATGTGTAGTTAAAGGGCCCATATCTTTGAAAAACAGAATATTAAGTAAAATAGTTTGGTTTAGGAATGAAATATTAAACATTAAAAATGTACCATTCACAAACCAAAAAATGGCATCCATGTAGGGAAACTAAGCTGCAAAATAGCTTACTTAATTCCATATTTAAATATCTGGCTGTTCAACTCATAGCAGTATAATTGATATTTTTTAGGATTCTATGCCTATTCACATTGAAGTGGCATAAAAGAACATCCAATCAGAAGACATTTGCATGTATTTGTACAGTAACATACTGTATACAGCCTGTTTAAGATATGAAAAAAATATTAGAAAATTGAAATTCCAATTCATCCCATAGATGTTCATCCCCCTTTCCATGGCCCTCTGTGGAACGCACTGGCCGCAAACAGACCGCTAATGCAACGGATTGCCTGCATTCCCCCTCGAGTTGAGGCCTCTAGAATTCTTAGCAAACGCGCCGGCCATAGACCTGGAGCGCCGCCAGATATCGTTAGACGGATTCCCTTAGGGCAGAGGGTCGTGGAGGTCCATGACTGGCTCGGGTGGGCTCCCGCATATGGCCATGGCAGCTAGTTAGCTCGCACCTGCTTCCAGGGGTTCCTTCCCTTACCCTTAAACCCAGTAACCTTTTCCTTTACCGGCGTTGCCTCAGGGCGGCCCCTATTGCTGCGTACGTTAGCCAGAATCGTGGTTTATTTACGTATTGCGTTGGCGGAAAGCCGGTGGACTTATATTATATTCCATCTGTATTCAGCCAGGGCCAATCAACTTGTCTAGCTGACGCGAGCAGGGAGGTAATGGCCCCTTTGCTCCCCCGTGCTTGGGCTTGTCTGAAAACTCCCGCATCGGCGACAACGCCGGCGCGTTACAAACATGTTTCCACTACACCAACGGTAGCATGCTTTGCACTTCTTCAGAGGATTCTTGGTATTTTCATACACTTTAGGCAATGTGGGTGTCTAAAACATCCGAACTCAATAATTAATGTCCACATTCTTTTGGCCATATAACCAATAATACAGGAAAAATGTAGTATATGACCTTTTAAGTACATGTTAGTCTAAAATTACTTTATACTGATTACCCAGATATAAGGAAGACTGCGCATGAAGTAAGTACTGGCATCTCGACAAACTGTATTATTCAATTTTGGGGTCGCTTGGGTACCATCATTAGGCATCAGCCCAGTATTCATAGTTTAAGTGCCAAAGTGTTTGTGACGAAGGAAAGCTAATGAAGAGCTTAAAACTGAGGCTTTGCTGTTTAAAATGTCATCTCGTGTGCCAGTCCTGAAATAGTTTAATATGACATTTCAGAGGGCCAAAGGGGCAAGACTCCATGGTGGTAGCAGGGACTTGGGTGGCAGTTTGGAAATGCAGAAGCGCTGCTTTCTTTTTTTAATGTTATGGGCTTACTTAAGAGAAGCGCACCTTCTCTGCCTTTGACAGGTTCCATGTAATGTGTCTCATTGTCTCACTGGTGTGTTTCCTGGCGCAATCTGCTGGAATCCTGTGCTTGACAAGACTTTTGGCAGGTCTGACTAGAACCTGTTTCAGAATCGGAGAAGAATGCGCTGTTCAAATCTATGGAGCTTTCCAAATGCATGCACTCAAACTGCAATCCAGTCTTTTCAATCTTTCTCCGCCCTCCACTCACCAGAAACAGAGACATTGTTTGTGGCCCAGATTAATCAGCATCGATAAAATGTTGGGGATTGATGGGATACCTCACTGTCACTATGGAGACGCGGCCGATGCGGACACCTGCGAATTAACATCAGGCTGCGACGGGCGCAGCTTTAATTAGAGTCAGCGAGGAGAGGGAGAGAGAAAGAAAGACAAGCATAATGCACAGTGTAATCCAGTTCAGCATCTTTTTAATGCACTGCTTCCATAAAATCAAAGAGAATTAGTGCACAATCAAACAGGTGTCTGAGGGCCGAGAGCAAGACCTATGAAAGTAAAGGCCATTTCTGCTCAGCCTTTCCGACAAATCTCACACTGCCTGGACTTCGTCCACCTCACATCAAGTGTTCTTGGTCTTTGTTATACACTCTGCTGTAAGATTAAGACCTTGTCTTATATAATCTCCTTGTCTTGTCTAATATCGGGGCCAGTCGCCGGCAAGCTATAGCCAATGACACGACAGAAAGAGACGAGGAACATTCACCTCAGCTTGACCAAAACCATGATGTACGGCACGGCTGTGTCACTGTGGACTTTCCTCCAACTCTCTCTGTAGTGAAGTGACTATTTGTCATTGTGAACACACTCAAGCACTACAACGAAATGTGACCTCTGCATTTCACCCATCACATGTGCAGCAGCGGGCAGCTACCAACAGAGGAGCAGTGTAGTGGGATGGTACCTTGCTCAAGGGTACCTCAGTAGTGCCCAGGCCAGGACTCGAACCTGCGACCTTCAGGTCCCAAAGGCAGCATCCTAACCACTAGGCCACCACTGCCCATATAGAACAGACAGTCCATACTGCCCATGTGTGCTGATCTAATCCTTCACCCACATCTTTTTTTTTTCCTTTTGTGCAGTTTTTCATAACTTATGATCACATAAACAGCGCTTGCTTATGTTGTGAGTGTTGCATCATTTCTTGCATTACTTTTCGTGAGAGAACGCTGTTCTGTAGACAAGACAGACCAGTTCTTCGGGAAGATGTTCCCCTGTCACTGCTCTGTTCACACTACACAACTGTTTGACTGTTTGTGTGAGCAAGACATAAGGGAAACTGGAAAGCAGTTCATACATGTCAGTGACCGGTGATTTAACTGTCAGTCTACTGCGAATGGAAAAGCAGATTCTCACCCATACAATGCCACAGATAAGAAGAGCAGGGCTAAAAGCTGCTTTTCTCCTCTTTGACCGATGTTCAGAACCACTGGGGTTTATTTCCTGTGTTCTGTGGTCTTGCTTTACTTTGATATGCAATGTGGTCAGTCAGCCCTACGCTACAGTGAATACTGTCAAATACTGTGAAGGTTACAGCATAAGGAACAGGAACTCATACCCTTGAAGTCAGAGAGAGAAGCCATAATCATTTGGGCTTAAAGAACTACTGCATAATGTAGTGAGCAAATCTATTGACCTTCACATTTATTTCAGCTTTTCTTTCACTGTTATTTGGCGTATAAACTGTTCTTAACTAAATGAACAAATAAGGCATATATAAGTTTAGCAGAAATGGCAAAAAATCCATTTTAAGAGAAGTTAATGACGAATAGAAAAAATATCACATTTACCTCCTTTATTTCCTGGCAGAAAAAGCTCATGAATTGGAGTTTAAATCCAACTGGACACTTTTCACTCAAATGCCTTAACAGTATACAGGTACATCCAAGGGAGAAATAATGATCAAGACAAATGTTTTGAGGACAAATAAAATTGAAACCCATGCTACAGAAACAGGCAGGCACAAATCTTTTTTAGTAGTTAATGGCAACTTTTGTGTATGAATATACACACAAGACACAATCAAAGCCCAAGAAGGTCAAAAGTCCTTTAACCAAGACTAACAGTTTAACCTGAGCTACAAACTATGTGAATGGTAGTAATAAGAGTAAGGAAATAACACCAATCTCTATCACTGGATATGTCACCAGCTTCTATTACTGTGTCCTTACATCATTATAGCAAAATGAAAGATGTTCATTTACACAAAGCAGTTTTGTGGAAGTTGTCACAATAACTGATGAAATATAGCATAAGTGACAAGATGTAGCGCTATATCAGTGTAGCACAAAGCCTCAGTAGGGGAAAGCTGTTTGTTTTTTTCATGCAATTATTTCTCCATTGTTTCTGTTCTAAATTTCTGCTCTACTTGCTTATAATGTGTCTGAGCCTGAGTGTGTGTGTGTGTGTGTGTGTGTGTTTGTACAGTGTATTTGTCAGTGTAAGTAAAAGGAAAATTAATTTTAGTTGATATACATATTTATCTTTGTTACAGGAACAAAACCTCATATCTCCAAAAACTTTACAGTAAAAACCAATATGGATAATTTCTATTGGTCCATCTGAGATTAATGAAAAGAGCCAAAATGCAGATATGAGGTTTTGTTTCGCCTTTTAATGATCCACAGATCAGCCACAACATTAACACCTCCTGCCTAATATTGAGTAGTTCCCCCTCATGCTGCTGAAACATCACTTTTTAAACCACACTAGCTCTTCTGTGGGATTGGACCAGACGGGCTAACCTTCGCTCCTCACATGCATCAGTGAGCCTTGGGTGCCCATGAGCCTGTCATTGATTGACCAGTTTTCCTTCCTTGGATCACTTTTGGTAGGTAACTACTGCACACCTGGAACACTCCCCAAGACCTGCTGTTTTGGAGATGCTCCGACTCTGAGTCGTCTAGTCATCACAATAAGCCCTTTGTCAAAGTGGCTCAGATCCTTATGCTTGCCCGTTTTTCCACTTCAACTTCAAGAACTGACTGTTTACCTGCTGCCTAATATATCCCACCCCCCTGACAGGTGCCACTGTAAAAATAATTGAATATTCAATGTTATTCTGTATACATGTCAGTGGTGTTAATGTTATGGCTGATCGATGTATACTACAGCATATATATATTATACTTTTTTTTTAATTACAAAAAGGTATGACCCCACATCCCAACAAGACATACAAACCAATCGGTTTATGTGTTCACATGTGTGTATGTAGACCCTAGAGAATAGATTAACACAACAAAGGAAGCACTGATTAAGAAGGACATTTGATGTGTCCTCTAGGTGAGCATTCATGGCACCTTTTTGGACACAAATAATTTCCTACATCTGACTCATGGCCCACATACGAGACTGAGCAGTATTTATAGCAGATGAAAGGGACAAACAGAGAAAGAGAATAATGAATGTTGTCCACCCTCCCATGCCAACTAGCTGTAGCATCAAATGGTGAGTGCGTCTTTCTGCCTGAAGCCACAGGTGTGTTTCTCATCACTATATCAGAGTCTCCCTGCGTCAAAGGCCTCACATTATAATGATGATGCATCACTGAGGGCCATCGTCTTACTGAAGGCAGGCAGTGTTTCATAACATTAGAAAGAGCGGTGCTGTTTATATAAAGAATATTCAGTTCAAAATGAAATAGTTATCTTCATGTGTAAACCAAGATCTCAGTATCTTATTTCATAGATCATCCTCAGAGTTCTCTAGGTCAAGGAGATGTGCTCTATAACACTGGTTTCACACTTTCTTTTAATAGTTCGCTTAGTAAGCACTGAGCTAATTGCACACCCAAATCAGCACACTCTCACCTCAAACCACAGCGAGTGGTTAGGTAATCTTATATAGGTCAGGGTCAAGGTTACTTTATTGTCATCAGCAGCTGTTAACAGTAGGTAAACCACAGAGTTTTCTTCATAAAATAGCAGTTAATTTCTGTAAAATCCAACTATTTTAACTTTTATCTTGCCTGACGTGTCTCCCAGAAAGCACCGATCCATACAATAATCTGCTACATTTCAGCAACACAGTGGATTACAGCAGCGTGTCATGTAAGTTGGAAAAATGTATCGTGGACAAAATGTAGTCAGTGAACCAGAGTGTGACAGAAGAGACTTTTTGAAAAAGCCACTCATTTTTCCCATAAACAAATGCAACATGACCCGGCCCTGCTTCTGATTCTAATGACCACACACCCTCAGAGATCTGTCTTCATAACACCTTATTTAACATGGGATATTTATTCCACTTCCAGAACCCACCACGAGGTCCAAGCGACTAAATAGTGACTAAGAGGACACAGGAGATTAAAGTCCTGCTTTACTGAGATATAAAGCACCATTATAAGTTACGACAGGAGTTGAAAGGGGACTTTAGCCACGTAAGACTCTTGGGGTAAGCTAATGCATCAGCCTGGCTTGTATCACTAATTTATCTTCAGCTCAAACGGCAGCACGAGAGGTGTGTGGTGGCAGCAGTGACAGCTCAGGCCAAGTGTCAGTCCCACAGCGATTTACACAGCAAAGCTGCTGGCTTGCTTTTGTTTGATCCTGTCTGCAGATTATTCAGAGGCTCACACACATCATCTGGGGGAAAACAACTTAGCGATGGCTTTAAACTTGAATAGAGAGAAACTTAGACAAAGATGAGGATGTTTCACAAAGCTGCTCTCCTATTTTTGCCGCTCTGTAATTCAAGTGTACTGTTGTTGTGGGGGATGTTTCGGAGGGTTGTTGTGAACCTAATGTGTTGTCAACCAGGGGGGTGTCAAATCACTTTCTCTCTCAGTCTCTCACTTTACCTCTTTCTCTCGTCATCTCTCAAAAAACAATGTCCAACATAATGTATATGGGGCATTCCCAGAACCTCCAGGAGAGGTGGTATGTCTGAATTCACAATAAGGATGAGCCCCTTAAATGAGTGAGTAAGTGAGTGAGTGTCATTGTTAATACACCACACAACAGCACAGGACACAGTGCACCACAACAAAATGTGACTTCTACATTTACCCCATCCGTGTAGGAGCAGTGGGCAGTTAATGTGGGGATTGCCTGGGGACCAGTGTTTGGGGACAGTACCTGGCTCATAGGTACATTAGTGGTACTTGTACCAGTCTGGTATTTGAACCAGGGACCTTCAGTTTACAGGGGCAACTCCCTCAACTACACCACCACTGCCCCCATTATTTACTTCTTCAGCATTATTTACTTTGTCTGGTGAAAAATCATCTCTCAAAATCATTTCCCAAATTTTCCATTAACCCATATGTAGTTAATCATCCAAGCCTGAAGTTTAGGCCTGCTTCTTTAGTTTTGTGCTGGAGTTACAAGGCTAACAATGCTAACATGTAAAGGAAGGTTATAGCTTATAGTCAGATTAGCATTGTGGAACGCGCTTGTCAAAGTGGATCAGATCCTTGTGCTTGCCCATTTTTCCTGCTTCTAAAACATCAACTTCAAGAACTGACTGTTCACTTGTTGCATAATATATCCCACTCACCTGACAGGTGCCACTGTAATGAAATAACTAGATAGTCAGTGTTGTTCCCTTTACCTGTCAGTGATGTTAATGTTGTGGGTGACTGGTATAGACTGAGAGTCCATCTTCGAATGACATATGTCCTGCAAACTAATGCACAGCATCACAGCTCTGCTGTGTTATGAAACCTATGAATTGTCTCTGTACTGCTCTCCTTTCACTGTATTGCTCTTTTATTGCCTTTATATCTTCTAAAGTAATTTCTCCAATCAAGCTGTCCTTGCTTGTTTGTTTTTCTCCTCTTTAATCTTCTTCCCTTATCATCGCTGTCCCTTGTATTAGCAGTAATCTTACTCCCAAATCTCCTGGCCAGCATTAGCAACTTTGGGGCGGATATGAGAGGATTAGCTTTATTTGGTCTCTGTTCTTCTGGCAGCCTGTGATCCCCACTGACACTCCTATTGATTTCCATTTCATCAGGGCCAGACTTTCTGTGATGTCCTAACGACCAGTAATGGCTGAGATTTTCAATATGAAGAAAAGTAAAAGAGCCTTGTCCTAACAACACTGCTGCTGTTTTTCACGGCTAAATCTGAGGGCTGGTTGTTTCTTACAGTTCCTGTATAACTTTATTCAAGAGGTGAAGCTTACACCCAAACCCTCTTTCAGCTGAACGTTCTCTCCCACCTCACACTCACTCACTCCATTTCTCCCTCTCTCTGAGGCTCTGACTCCTGTCTCTTTCTTTCTTCTTCTCAGCTCACTTTCTTTTTTCCATACTTTTCTTCAAGTCTTCTCTCCTTTTTCTTTGTTCTTTTTCTTCCTTTCTTTCTTTCTTTCTTTCTTTCTTTCTTTCTTTCTTTCTTTCTTTCTTTTTTTCTTTCTTTCTTTCTTTCTTTCCCCTTTTTCTTTCTCTTCCTTCTTTCCTTCCTTCTTTTCTTTCTTTCTTCCTTCTATCTCTCCTTCCTTCCTTCCTGTATTCCACACTTTTTCTTTCTTTCTTTCTTTCTTTCTTTCTTTCTCATTTTGTCATTGGACCTCCAGGACTGCACTTGTACAGAGCTGCTCTACTTCATTGACACAGACAGCACATGTTTGTTGTGTCTATTCTGGAAACACTATAAAGGAGAAAGTCTTTGCTGTTCATAACTGTTACACGTGTCCAGATGTGTTACAGTAATATTATCTGAGCTCCAGCTTTTCATTTTATCCCAATTATGAACTTCAGTATCGTTCTGGGTCTGTTACTGTGCTTTACGTTCGTACACTAAATCCTGAAAGATTTATGTCTTGTTTTATGTAACCTCTCACTCTCTCTTTCTCTCTCTCTTTCTGCCTGTCGCTCCTTTTCTCCTCAGGGACAAACTTTAATTTCATTCCAGATTTGCCTCCCTCATCTCCTCATCTGTCGCTCGCTAACTGAGAGCCATTTCACTGTGCCTTCATCAAATAAAAAGTTCGTCTGCTTGAGAAAGAAGAGAGTCAATTGTCAGTGAAGTGTGAAATCTCTCTCTCTCTCTCTCTCTCTCTCTCTCTCTCTCTCTCTCTCTCTCTCTCTCTCTCTTTCTCCCCAATTCAATTCCTGCTAACTAACTCATCTCTGAAATGAAAAGAGCTCCAGCAGAGACAGGGGGTGGTGTGTGGAGTATTTGGCTGTGGTTCAGTGCAGGTCAATATACCAATCCTCCATAACATTAAAACCACTGAGAGGTGAAGTGAATAATATTGATTTTCTCAAGGGGTGAGATATATTCAGCAATAAATGAACAGACAGTTCATTAAGTTGATATACTGGAAGCAGGAAAAATGGGTGAGTGTAGGACCTGAGCTACTTTGGCAAGGATCTTGTTGTGATGGCTAGACCAGTGTTTCCCAGCCCCGGTCCTGGAGGCACACTGCTCTGCTTATTTTAGTATTTTGACTGCTCCTAACACACCTGATCTACCTAATCCCCCATTTAACAGGGCTTTTCTGAGTTGAGGTAAGGATGTAAAAAGCAAAGAAAGCACAAAAATGTGTAGGGCCTAAAGGGATAAATGTGTGCCTCTAGGGCCAGGACTGGGAGACACTGAGCTAGACGACTGAGTCAGAGCATTTCCATTAATGGCAGGTACTTGTGGAATGTTCCAGGTATGCAGTAGTTAGTACATACCGAAAATGATCCAGTGAAGAACAACTGGTGTCACTTACCTGAGGAAGAATAGGAGAAAATGTGAGAAGAAGACAAGTGGGCAGAGGCAGGGAGATGCTCTGGAAACACTTCAGAAAGTAATGGAATGGGCTGGACTAGTCTAATCCAATTTACAGGACCTAAAGAATCTGCTGCTAATGACTTAGTGCCAGACACCACAGCACATCTTCAGAGGTCTTGTGTAGTCCATGCCTTGATGGGACAAAGCTGTTTTGGCAACACAAGGGGGGCCTACCTAATATTAGGCAGGTGGTTTTAATGCTATGGCTGATCAGTATATTTAATCTTATAAAGCTTTGTAACATTACATTTTTGATGTAATCTATCCAAAAAATCTGAATGAAGCAAAGGCCAGTCATTTTGCATGATGTCACTGTCTACATCACTGATGTGCTCCTAAAAATGACAGCACCCCCAGTTCAAAACACTTTCCTGCACCTTGATTTTACAACAAAATATGGTCATGTTTGGATCATTTTACGTCTGATTTGAAATCTTTTAAAGTCACTAATTAAGATGAAATTGTGTGGAAGCCGTTCCTTCTCTCTGCCATTTCAGCTGAAGGTAAGTGGGCAGTAATGTCCTAGTGGTTAGGACATTGCCCTTGGGAACAGAAGGTCGTAGGTTCCAGGTACCCTTGAGCAAGGTACCGTCTCACTACACTGCTCCCAAGGTGCTGTTGATAGCCTCCCGCTGCTGCATGTGTGCACGTGTGATGGATTAAATGCAGAGGTTACATTTTGTTGTGGTACTTGAGTGTGTTCACAATAACAAGAAAAATGAATAAGTGACACAAGCTGGAATAATGCACTAGATTTCTGCAAGAGTCTTGTGTGGCTAAAATCCCTTTGTAGCTCCTGTTGTGATTTATGAGGAAGTTTTATAGCTCCTCTGGATCTCCTGCATCAGTGATTACGCACTGTGTGTACAATGTGCACGGAGAGTGGCAGGAATCTAAATAAAGAATCACATTATGGAAAAAATGAACTTTCTCATTATAATCTCCCTTTACTATGCTGCTGTTTTTAATGGCCTTTATATCTTCAAGAGTCTCCCAGTTAAGTGGCCCCTGCTTGTTTGTCGTAACATAATTACTGTACATCAAAGTAATCATGTTTTGTTCCCTTCAGTCGGTCTTGTGTTGAAATCTTTCAGAGTTACTCATTTAGATGGAAATGTGGAAAAGAATTTCCGTCAATAAAAATGTTGCAGGAGCTCTATTTGCATTCAGTATACATGTTCTTTTACTGCGTGGCGCGACTCAGCTTATTCACTGGTGAAGGACGGACTGCAGACTGCTCTGCCTGTTTAAATAGAGCTGTCAGCAGTGAGAGGGAGAGAGAGAGAATAAAGAGATAGAGAGAGCGAGAAAGAGGAGAGAGAGAGAGAAAGAGAGAGAGAGAGAGAGAGAGAGAGAGGGCTTTGCTATAGACTCTGAAGATACTGTAGAGACACCCCCATTTACATTAAGACCACATGCCTAATATTGAGCAGGTCCCTCATGCTGCTGAAACAGCTCTGACTGTGGTGCACTGTGTGTTTTAACCCCTTTCAATCAGTCAGCATCAGTTTTAAACCACAGTAGCTCTTCTGTGGGATCGGAGCAGACGAGCTAGCCTTCACTCCTCACATGCATCAGTGAGCCTGAAATAACTTGATTGTCAATGTTATTTACCTACTTAGTGTTAATGTTATGGGTGATTGGTGTAGATCTCTGCAGCTTTTATACTGTAAGGCAAAACAACATTCTCATACAATTTCTGCACTTAAAGAATGTAACTCTTCTATAGCTGCTTAGTAAACATATATACTACATAGTTCATAGTTTCAGTTTTTATTTTTATATTGTGCTATATTACTATAATGCATTATATTTATACAGTTTTGTTGTGTGATTACTCCAACATTAGCGTGGAGGCAAGTTCGTGGGCATTTCCTAATTGCTAGTTCATTTTTATTAGCTACAGCAACACAGTCAGTGGTGCAGCTCTTTAAACGGGAAACTCAACATTTTGTAGCGACTGATGTCCACCCTACAGTCTAGGGCTAAATGGCATTATATGATGTTTGTGCAACCTTGTAACACTCATCACAAAACATACACCATATTTATGGTTGGAGGATGCAGAAGCAAATTAGTAGCATTTTTTTTCTGATCCTGAAGAAGTAAATGTGCAGCATTTGCATATTGAAGATTTCTATGTAGGGGCTTTGTCACTGTAATTCCCCTCTCAAACAGCTTTTGACTAATTAGATTGGCAGTGATGAGAATGTGTGTGTGTGTGTGTGTGCTGGGGGTTTAGGGGGGTTCAGGGCATTGCAGTAAATGTGTATGCATGCTCATTATATCAGTGCTGTGCCTCACCTTCATCTTGGAGAAAAACAGAAGTGTAGCAGAGAAGCTCAGCCCTGAGACCCAGACGTAAAAGACATTGCTGCTAATGAAAGCTCTAAATATTTACTTTTGTCATTCTAAGCAATTGGGCTCATCAGAAGAAATGTGCTGGATGTAACTGGACGCATAATTTAATCAAATTGGTTCATCATGCTCTTTTTGTAGCCAGTGATAAGAGGGTACAGAGCAAAATATTTCGATTTTTCAAACCTCATTAGTACACTGTCATGGACAAGCAGGGAGTATACTTTGTTATTATTTGCGATCGCAGAGCTGATTTGTTATTCGGGTGCTTCCCAACTCAATAATCCCCTCAGCTGTTAAGGCCACAGAGATGCTAATGCAATACACTGGCAGCTCCCTCTGCGTTATGGAAGGTTTCTTTTTAATATCATGGAAATCTTTTCATTTGGGTGATATATACCTCTGGTGTCCCCTGTTGTAAAATGTCTCTTAGTTTCAAATCCTGTTTGGATTCAGTCTCTGAGAGAAAAACTGGGGCAGTTCTTTGTTTTGGACCAGAACCTGCCTAACACTCCTGAAGAATACTACAGTACAGCACTACTGCATGGACGGCACTACTGCTGTGTGAATGAAATGACTCAACCCGACAATAGGAGCAAACCAGAATCATTGCGAAACACTACATGAGTAGTGAATAAGGATGTAAGAGATGTAGAAGTGTCACATAATGATGACTAAATTACTGCTCCCTGAACAGTGCAAATACAGCAGAGTGATTCAGTACAGGTTGCAGTGGAGAACTGTGGGTATTACAGCTCAGAATTCAGTTTGGGCCTTAACTATGAAAACTTAGTGAAACAACAAGGAACAGAACACCTCTGCTGTAATGCTGATTTCTGATAGCACCAGTATTGAAGTCAAAGTAACCAAAAAAGTTTTAGTCATTCTAGATTAACATGGACATCTGAACTTTAGAAGCTTTTAACAGATGCATGAACGTATTTGTATCTTGCGTGTAGCATTTCTACAGTTACTCCTTCAGTAAAAAGTCCTGACACTGTCACGTTTGATGGGTGATTTAAAGGAAGCAAGTGCAGCGCTTACGTGAAACAAAAGGTTTAATAAACAACGTAGGATGCAAAACACAAAACAAACTCGAAAAATAAACACGAAAAACAAACTGGAATACCGGGAACCACGACACACTCAGGAAACAAGGAATGACGTTAACGAAACGCGACGAGACACGAAACACAGGAGTTTAAATAATCAACATAAACACAAGACACCTGGAGCAAGGAGGGGAACTAACAACTAGGATCAGGTGGGAGGCAGGGCGAAGGCGAAGAACACACGAACACGAGGCATAAAACAACGACCAACAGACACGTGGAAAACACGAGGGCTGTATACGTTACAGACACAGGTGTAGCTACCCACTGCTGAGGCTCCTGCTGATACTGAAAGGCAGTGATGCATGTAAAAATTCCAGAAAGCCTAGAGTGATGTTATCTTTCCTGAAATTGGTTCCACTCTGTAAATCAAACCCTGAGCTTTAATTCCTCTGTAACTTACCATTTTCCTTGTGGTTAACACGGCAGTCCAGAACCCGAAGGCCTTTAAATGGTTATGTCATGACCAATATGCTGCCTTATGCAAAATGTTTTTCATAGTTTTGAAATAGTTTTGCTTAAAACATCCATCCATCCATTTTCCAACCGCTTCTTCCGTTTCCGGGTCACGGGGAAGCTGGAGCCAATCCCAGCTGA
>JBBPDA010000039.1:11973689-12021523 GCA_037974385.1 Arnoldichthys spilopterus
CAAAGACAGACAGGTACAAAACAAGACAGTGCAACAGTGACCAGTGCAGTTATGGGACCACCAGGTGTGAGGTAGCACCACTACAAATTGCAACGATAGTATAAAACTGATAAAATATTTGATTGGCAATAACAAAATATTAAAAGATTTAGTCCCTTTGGTCAGTATATTTGGATCGCCTCTATAGAGTCTATAGAATTCTCTTTTTCTCAAGAAGAGTCTATAGATACTTTGTTTATTAAATTTGTAGACACTGTGTACTTTAACGCTCTGTGAGTTTCTATGGTCTACCACTTCATGGCTTTGCTGCTGATGCTCCCAGGAACTTTTATTTTACAATAATAACACTTACAGTTGACTGGGGCAGAAATTTCACAAGCTGACAAAGTTGTAAGATCACGTTTGTAGTCACTGTGCTCTTCAGTATGACCAACTATACAGCCAGTTTTTGTCTGTAGAGATTGCTTGGCTACGTGCTTGATTTTATAAACTTATTAGCCATTTGGCTGAAACATCTGTAATTAAGAGGGGTGTCCACATACCTTTGGCCACATACTGTATATATAGATGTTTTGCTATTGACTTATCTGAAAAAGGGGGTGTGGAAGTGAATGGGGCTGTTGAGGTCAAGGATCAGTAGTAACCCAAAGTCATCACATGTTGACAGACATGCACAGTGTCAGGTAACATAGTACACTAAATGTGTAGAGCAGTGTGAAGTGAGGGCACCACTTGCTTGGCTCCGGATTGTTTCAGTCTTTCTAAGAATTACCTCAGGGATATGTACAGGCTATGGTACTGTCTATGAATTATACAGTGTGTAAGAAGGTTTACATTTACATTAATGGCATTTGTCAGATGTTTTAATCCAGAGTGAATACACAGGTGCTTTGTGTTCTACAGAAAAAACTGATTCTGTCAGAGCTGATGTTAATATATTGTTAGTATTAAGAACGTTTGTTAGTTATGATGATACAGTTATGTATGAAGTATAATTCATTTCATACAACGCATGTGTCAGAGCGAATTCAATAGTGCTAGTAAATCACACTTATAAAGAAAAGCAAGTCACAGAACTCAGGTCATAACTGCTTTAATTACAAACCAAGCTGTTTACATTCAGATACAGAAAATGTACTTTGGTTAGAGTATGTGTCATGCATATGATATGTTGATTTAATTTTTTGCCACAGTTAGGATATACAACATAGGATTTACTGTCAACTCTCTTCATGTAAAACCTATAAAACCAGTACAAAGCCTCTTTACAGTGGAATAACACTGATTCAGTCTGACTGAATCACAACATTTATTGAAGGCACAGAGGAGCAGAATTGGTTATTTCCCTGATCCAGGCCAGAAATTTAGAAATATCGGTATACCCGTTTGGTTTCTTGGGTTGATCACAGTTGGGTTCGATGAAGGAAGCGATACCCACTGCAGTATTATTGCACACCAAAGGACCTCCAGAGTCTCCCTAAACACACACGCACATATAAACACAATATATATATATATATGTTAGCATGTTTCATGTTGGTTAAATTATAAACACTGAATGTAAAAGCTTGTAAGATTTTACAGAATACATTTATATGAAAAGTTTGCCTAATTTGTCCAGGATTGGATTTAATTTTAAAGCTTTACCTGACAAAGTCCTTGACGCAAACCACCCGCACACAATATGTTGGTGTAGTCCCAATGACGTTTGCATTCTTCACTGCGTAGCTTTGTGATCTTTGCTTCCAAAAGAACATTACTTGCAGATCCATTGGATTTTGTACTTCCCCATCCAGCTACACTGCAAAGCATTTGCTTGGTTTCTTCACTCTCTGATGGGATGCTAATACAGGAAGTGTGTTTGCTATTTGAGGCTGACTCTGCTAGCTAAAACAAACAAACAAAAAAATCAAAAATATTAAATACAATTGATAAGACTGGATTTTTAAGAACATTTTGTTTTGTTTCTCCTCAGGAACCTGTTCTTCATTAAGAGCATTTCTGTTTTCTGTAAAGCTGAAGAGGCTGCTATAGTGAATGTGTATGACTTAAGTATGTGAATCTTTTTAACTGCTCATGCTCAAAGCTACATAAGGGCACTTTAGGCTTTCTAGAGATTCAGAGAAGGGTTCATAATTTGTGAAAAATAAAACATACATTTGTTCATTCTCCAAACCGCTTCCATTTCGGGTCATGGGGAAGTTGGAGCCAATCTCAGCTGACTACAGGCCCAAGGTGGGGTTCACCAGGACAAGAGACCAACCCATTGCATGGCAACATATAGACAGACATCCACTCACCCACCTACACCTATGAGCAATTTGGAGTATCCACCCATCCATTTTCTAAACTGCTTCTTCCATTTTCGAGCAGTGGGAAAACTGGAGCCAATCTCAACTGACTACGGGCCTAAGGCAGGGTTCACCCAGGACAAGAATCCAGTTCATCACAGAGCAACACATAGACAGACAACCACTCACCCACCTACACTTATGGACATTTGGAGTATCCAATCAACCTATTGCAAGCCTTTGGACAGTGGGAAGAAAACTCATGCGAACATGGGGAGATCTTGCAAACTCACCGACTTGGGTGCACCACCTTATCTAACTACTAATCACTAACCACTGTGCCGCCCATAAAAAATACATCTAGGCAATTTTAGTTCATTTATATTTAGTGGCCTTGTGTTTGTATTTAAATTCTCCTAGTACTTCAGTCACTCTAGGCCATCTTTGTACATTACTGACTGAATACACTGGCAATGTAACCAGTGGGTTTTTGTCAGATGGTAACCAGTGGCAGCTCCATGACATATAAGGTATGATGGATGTTAATATGCCTGTTATGTAAAACAGTCAGTGTCTTTGGTTATGGGATATGGGGTATTTCCCCAACTTAACTGAAGCATATGGTTGTATATATGATCATATAGGGTCATTGAGCGTCACCGAGTAATCTGTGTTAATATTTCTATAATTATTCAAATAATCATAAAAAAATCATATTTTGACCTCCCCATTTCTCTCTCTGAATTTACCTTAAAATGTTTATACCAAAGCAAAGAAGCAGCTGAGAGTGAGATTGTTTACCTTCAACAGCATGATGTCATAGCTCGGGCTTTTAAATGAAAATTTGGGATGAATGTAGTGGTCACGCACTGGTATGCGGTCAAAGTCTTTGGTGTTCAGATCATGAGCACCTAGCACTGCTGTCATATCCCATTCACTGTTGAGAGGAACATCATGTTGTTAAATAATTTATGAATATTCTTCTTATCTATGTATATAACACATATTTACACTCTGCAGTAAAGGTAAAAAATCTGAGACCACTCTATTGTTTGTTTAGTCTGGATTCTGAGTTAAGGTCTTATGATTACATATATTCATGTATATGTATTTACCAGTTGTCCTCATAATGATAGGAATAGGAAAATCTATCAAAATGGGGACATTTTGCTGGTCCTCACAATTAATCATGCTGTTTTCTCCACTAATTTGTAAGTTTTTAGGAAAGACTAAAAGAACAGAAAGATTGACTTTTGTTAAGGTGTGACTGGAACTTTATCCACTCAGAGATGCCTGAAGTGCCTCTCTCCTGCTGTGATCAGCAGAAATTTAATTGCTGATTATACCTGACATCTGCCTGACTGAGGCTCAGTTCATATGGTAAAGATGACCATCAGAATCATTGACCACACCGAGATCTATCTGTTTGGGTCTACTGAGAGACAAGTCTGCTGCAGACATCCTCGTCATCTAATCTACTGTATAGTACTCTCAGAGCTGTATTGGGATTCTGTCTGTAGTCTGCCTGGGCCTCTGTGTGGTTAGGCTTTAGTTAAGATGGGGAGTTGATTGTAAGGGGAGCTAAGGCTCCACCTAGCGTCCGCATCACCGGAGTATTAACTCCGGCTCTGCCCTTCCCAGGTGGTTCAGAACAGACTTTAAATAGCCCAGAATGCAACACTATGTTGCGAGGTTGCGTATTCTTTCTAGATTCGTCTCTAAGCGTTATTTTCTTGTATTGACTACTTGGCTTTTGACCCCTGAGTGTTGTATCGGGTATTTTGGATTCTGGTTTTGCCTTGGATATTCCTGATTACTGTGTTTTTGACCCTGGACTGTTTCCTTGGATTTCGATTTTGGTTTTCTGACCTTTTTCCAACCTGACCACTGTTTTTGCTTTGTCTATGTGGATCTGTTTAATCCTGGTGACCTCAAGCTTGAAGACTCTGAGTTGTTTTAAAATAAAACTCTTCTCAACCGCACTTGCGTTTCATCTCCATGTGAGCTTTATTACATTGATCATTGCCATTTTATTCAGAGGACTGTACTGGGCTGAAATGGACATTTCAAGCACATTTTGGGTTAAGCTCTATGTGGAGAGTTAAACCTCCAAGGCTAAATATGATATCAAATCTGTCAGTATTTAATTTGTCCACTCTGTATTTTTGTGCCCCCTACAGCCCCTGTAACTCCTCCAACCTTCTCATCTTAAACCCGGCCAGTTACAGCTGTGTTCTGCCAACAACAGCTGCTTCCAAACAGTGTTTCTGAGGAGATGACTCAACACTGTGGGTCTGGAAGGATGTCTAACTGATTCAAGAAGGTGTTGTCTGAGAAACAGACAAGAAAAAGAAGTAGCCTGGCAATGGAGCAAGTAACCTGAACAGCTGAAATGTGGAGGAGGGTTTTATCAACTGATTAATGTAAATTTATATGAACGTGAGAAACGAAAAATGCAATTAAACTGTGAAGCTGATCTTTGGAGGTGTTTACAAGAAGCATGGAAGAATAAACCTGCAGTCTTCCAAAAGAGAATGAAAGCTGTTAAACATGTTTTCCTGTGTTTTCCTATTTTCCAAAAAATAACTTCTATTAAATAACTACTATTTTCTTAAAATCCATTTTGATTGAAAATTAAATAAATGAAAAGGTGGTCTCAGACTTTTGCACAATACTACACAGATATATATATATTTATATTAGCGGGGGGCCTTTAACTCTGGTCCTGGAGGAATTGTAAGGACAGTTTGGTAATGTCCTTGCTTAAACACACCTGGTTCAACTAACCTGTTAATTACCAGGTTGGGAAAAGTACTACCAATCCAGGGAGATGTACAATGAAATGGTCAGTAGTCAGAATTCCCGGTCCTAAGCAACCTAAGCATGATCCATTAGTGGATATGCTGAATTAGAGAAAACCCCTCTGCTGCACTCTAGTCCTCCAGGACCAGACATAAATACCCCTGGACTACAGCAGGAAAAACACACCGAAAAAAAATCTTACGGTTTCCAGCAGTGCGCAGCTGTCAAGACAAATTGGTCATTTATGAGAAAGCCACCGCATATGTGATTTCCATTGACTTGAAGAGATATCATATATGGTCTGGAGTGTGGTTTAGCTTCCGTGCCATTCACTATACCAACTTTTACACTGGCTGAAAGAGAGAGAGAGTGAAGCCATGACAGTATAACCCTCAAGGCCATGTCATCTCATTTTGTTTGAAAGCACTAAGATCACATTTTTCAAATGCCCATCAGAATATTGTCCAATCACATTTTTTTTGCTCAGTGGTATCTTGGTAAATATAACTAGTCAAGCTCTCTGTCTTAAGGCTACAGGTGTTGGACTTAAGACCTTGGTATCTACCAATATTGGGAAGGGGTTGAGAAATTAGTTGTTTTGATTTCCAAAGGGTGGGACCAATTTCCTGAGAGGAAGACATCGCTATAGGCGGAAGTGAAGCATGAATTATATGATATGTCTCTCTTGGCACTAACATACCACTCAAATTCCTTAGGGGCACTAGCAGAAATTATGTGTATGTTATTTTCTTGGTTTTCTTAGCTCTAAAGCCTAATGACTGTACTTATATTTGAAAAAAATGGTATGAATTAATTTCTGGCCATCAAAAACTATATTTGTACACATTCATATTTAATCTTATGATCTTACTAATATTAAAACCTAAAGTTCAGACATAATGAGCGAAGGCTGTTCAGTCTTGGATAGGAATGTTATGTGGTGATTACAAATGGCAGTAAAATGTAGTTAATGTCATTTATTAGATTAATTACAAGAGGCAATGTGTTCTAATGACTTTTGGATTTCTACTGAGCTAAGTGGTTCATTTGCCTTCAGTCTGTTCACTGGCTTCGTAAAGCTCAAACCATTCAAACCACCACATGAAGACAGAGACCTAATGTCACCTCCTCTTTTTTTTACAAAGCTACATTTAACTATAATAATTACACAGTTAGAATTAAAGAATACTTTATGTAAAAATACTTTTAAAATACTAAAAGAGTTTTTTTTAAGGTGGTTGATTTGGGTACTTAATTTAGGTAATCCAGACATGTACATGTACTAGACTTACATGTACTAGATAACTACCCAACACTGGAGCTGTGTGCAGCTGACACTTACCAGAGTGGCCTATTTGTGGCGACAGGGCAGCCAGCAGAATCAGAGAAAAGAAAGTCATGATGCAGTGATGAGAGGGTGTATTCTCTTTAGAGACGAAGAGAAGTATTGCAGTGATGAGAGAGTGTCTTCTCTTCAGAGACGAAGAGAAGTATAAGTAGCTAATGCTCCGCCTCAAAAACCCAACCATTTCCTCTCGGGTTGACTTTCCTAGAAATATCTTAACGATTAGTGACAGAATGTTAGCCAGTGTCTGCCAGATGCGATCTAGAGATTGCACCGTTCATGTCTTGGCAACAGGTATGGTTATGAGCTCGCAGCTGGACATAAAAGAGCGTGTAGGTAATGTAATGATATGTGAATTACTGCCCTTATGGGGATTCTGTTAATTCAGTTTAGAATTTCAATGTTCTACTGATGTATCCAGTGATCCAAACGAATTTAGAACAAACATCACGCAAAAAAATCTGCTTTATATTCCAGAAAGGCCTAGAAGGCCCTCAAGGTCCTCCTATGAACACTTGCACATGACTAACAAGGCAATTTCGAGAACAGCTCAATGAAAGATTATTTAAGGAACCCCAGAATGGTTCTTCTGTAATATCCTGTCTGGCACTTCACACAAACCACACAAACTCGTGGCCCTCCAGAAGTTAGTGAGGCTGGCCTCCTCAATGCCTCTTACTGGCCATTCAACACCAAAGAGGTGCCTTAACGTCCATCTACCTAATCGTAGTCTTGAAAGCAACCCTGAAGCTATAATAATCCAGTGATGTCCAAAAAAGGACAAAAGAAAATGTGATAGAGAGAAAGAAGTAACAAACAAATTAGCTTCACTTGTTGTTGAAGCTGCTGATGTTACACCCACAGCAGTGAACTCTGAATGAGGTGAAAACCGAAACCTTACCATTTTGCCCAGTCAGATATGATGATTAAGCAACATGGAGGACATAATCAAGCCTTTTTCTGAAGCAAAGCCAGGATAGATCAATACTGACAGTAAAGAAGCTCTATATAGTAAATTTTACATTTTGCATTAAAATCAGTCTTCTCTTATCGGCATAACTAGCTTGAGCTCCTGTGTTTCACTATGACTGATTATAATCAGTGTGGTTTTGTGGGGGCAAATGATGGGGGAGCGATTGGGGTTATTAGCTTTATGTGTTCAGATGATCTGAATTTTGTAAAACTGGTTAACTGATGAATATTTTGGGGCCAAAGAAATAGATCGAAAGTAACTCAGTAAATCTTTAGCACAGTCTACATTTAGTAATTAGGTATGTGTCAACATTACCAGTTGACATTTCTTCAGTAATCTGAGGTAAACTACTCAACCACATGTAAAACAACTGTCATGATTTATTAGTAACTGCTGGAAATGACTCAGTAACTGCTGAGAATCAGAAGCCATACCCTACTGATAAATGTGTTTTTCTTTTCTGGAAGAGGCTGTAGTACACAGCTTTGTTCTTGTGCACATCTTAACATGTGTGTTCTTTTTTTTAAATTATTTTAGGCCTCTCTGTCCTCATAGCTGAACTTCAGCATCAGGATGCAAGAAGAAAAATCTAAATTTATGTACAGGAACTAAGCTTCAGCTCAGGTTGGGAGTGAGATTTGCTGAATTACCTGCAGTTCAGTGCAGTAGAATTGCAGGCCTGTCAGTCAGATGTCTGGTGTGCGGTGTCATGCTCACTTCTGTGGTCATGTGTTTTTTGTTTTTTGTGGTACATTTAGAAATGTGAAAGCGACAGTTTACTTCGAGCCAGAAACAAATGCTGCCAAATCATGAGGCATTCTTTTCTGAGTTGTGGAAAACAAATGAAAGCGTTTTTGAGAACCTATAGAACCTACAGAAGGGTCAGGATGGTCTTTTAGCATTTTAAACAGGCCTTCTTAGATTTTGATTAATGAAATTTATCGGTATGGCCGTGTCTTGGGATGACCCATGCATACTGTACCCTTGTGAGTGTGAGTGTGATTACATGCTGTAATGTTTTATTTGACATTATACACTTATATATATTAAATTATATAGAAAAAATGATCAAGCCATGCACAGGAAATCTTTGCATCAGATAGCACCTTTTTTTTACAACACATCTTAAAATAAAACCGACAACCACAAACACAAGATTGTGCCTGATGCATCAGCGTCTTCAGTCTGACACACTTGTGTTATAAGCTGGAGAGAAATGTGAGTGAAAAAAAGAAATTAAATGCAATTAAATTCAACTTCTTCATAATATGGCCATATTTTTGATCCAGTTTCATTCACTGAAATTGATTAAATATAACTTACAATCATTTCAAATTCAACTTAAGATAAGAAGAACCAAAGCTGATTTACTAATACTGAAGTAATTTGTTTTGTTTAACTTGTTCCAACTTATCCTCCTACAGTTGGCTTGAAAGTGGTCACTGTAACATCTGTACAGTTTAGCTCCACATTCAGAGACAGATGGTAACTTGCACAGCCAACAGTAATGAGGCTGGGTAATGAATCAAAATATAGAATTAAAATATGAAAATGCACCCAGAGAAGGCTACATAAGGGGAAAGACAAAGTCAAAATGACTCATTATTTTGTCATTTTGAACACAATTACATACACACATGTGCACTACAATGAAATGTGACCACTGCATTTAACCCTAATCTTTTCACTGACTTGAACTTGCAACCTTCAGTTCACAAGGGCAAGGTCTTCACCGCTAGGCCACCGCTGCCCAAATGGACTGTGTGCACATGCTTGCTTGATACAAGCAAGATGTCACATTTATGGCAGCAAATGTCTCTATGTAACCCCATATCACAGTAGATGTTGACTTTTGCTGATAATCTAGATGATCCAAACTTGTCACGGAAAACCCAAAGTCTTTGAAAACTTTGAATCATCTGACCTCAGCACATGTTTCTTTTGGTCCATCTCAAATGAGCTTGGGCATAGAGATCTCAGCACCGTTTCTGCACTGAATTGATATTTGGCTTTCTTTTTGCATAATATAGTTTCACTGTGCATTTCTTGAGGCAGTTGCAGACTGTGTTAGTTGACTGTGGTTTTCCAAAGTACCACCAAGCCCATACGGCTATATTTATCACAGTAGCATGATGATTTCTAATGCAGTGCCTTCTGAGGACTCAGCATGCAATAGTGGTTTTTTGGCCTTGCACTACACATATTTAGATTTCTTTGGATTCCCTAATCCAAGCCAAGGACCTACATTATTGCAATCTTGTGTTGAGAAATGTCTGTTTTGATCCGACTGACAATTCAGAAAGTTTGAGGAAATAGTTGAAAAGCTTGGACCAGTTCACCTGCTTATTTTGCAGTGTTTTGAAATGGTGTAACTTGAAAAATGTATAAGCTTTGCCATTTTATTTTGCCCCTGTCCCAATTTCTTATGTGGGTTGCATTCAAAATTTGTTTCCACTTACCAAATACAATTCATTTGTTCAAAAAACATTGGATGTTATTTCTCTTTACTGTTTTCAGTTAAATAAAAGTTCAAGAGAAATTACAATAAATGGGAAGAAATATTCCTCAGGCTTTTATGTGCAACACATGACAGCAGCCCATTACACAAGACTACACAGTGCAGGTACACAACAGTGTGAGACAAGTGCAGAATATAAAATGAAGTAAATACACTGGATGAAAGACACAGAACAGCACATAAACAGGATGCTAACTAGACAGGATGATAAAAACAATATATGCACGAGCATCAGTTATATAGATGGAGGTGAATGCAGCACACGAAAAAAAGAACTAGCACAAACCAATGTTAACTGTTAACTGTACAGAAAGACTGGGGTAAAGGTGTTTTATAGCAGCACTGAACGAATTTAGAGTGCAGATAAGCAGCGATTGTTCAGGTTGGTGTTATAAGTCTATGGTGGATGTTGGAACGAGTCAAGTTTTGGTGGAACAGATGGTCAGTCAAGTGATGCAGTGTGCAACTCAAAGCCAATCTCACCAGCTGCTAATGGCAACAAACACTGAATTAACTCAAAGATCCCATTTGAGTACATAAACTGATCAGAAACAAAAATCTTTTAACTCTGAAGAGGCACACGTCCTTTAATTCACACAACAGATGTCATTTATCTAAGTAGGCATCTCATGACTCCAGGTAAAAATGTTGAGCGACTTATTATAATGTTGACCATTATTTGATCGGAGTGACTTTGTTGCTTCTAGGCATTGCCCTTACGTTAGCAAGCTCGCAGAATAAAATAATGTAACTGCTGTCATCACCCATCATGTCTTAGAGGAATAGTTTGTAACAGACAACTTTGCTGTAAAAACGTCCTTATAGTGTTGAAATGTTTAAAGTATCAAACTGTTGTGTGTTCTAAACAGCTTTGTCTTCCACTGTCTTGGATTTGAAAAGGGAAATACACCAGATTAGCAGTGATGCCTGTGTAGGATCTGCTGCTGAAGTCTATTGACTTGATGTCTACCAAGCTTCATTTCACAGTAATGGCACAGCAGAGGCCTTTAGGGATCCCTCCAAGGAGAATGGCATGTAGAAGTTGATGAGGGCATAATAAACACTGTAATGAAGTGTACATACAGTATATACACTATTACACCAAGTATTAGACACCTAAGCCAATTGTTTACATTTTTTATCTTAACATTGATATTAACAGATTAGACATTTGGCTACAAATCTTTCCTCATTGTAGGATCATAAACCCCATCAATGATCAAGTGATCAGAACCCGTGACCCCGATCCTGGAAATTTACGCAAGAATGAAAGAGGCCCTTGCCTTTAACTGTCAATGGACAGAACTGGTGAGCAACAGCAAAGAGGCCCCTTTTTGCACAATAAACAAATGCACAAAACTTGTGAGGCCCTTTTGCGACACCTCAAAAAACTGCTGAGATAAAGAAAAATCATGATGATTCACCCTCTGTGCTTACCCGCTGACCTACACACACACGCGCACACACACACACACACATCCACATGCAATCCCCCTCTACTCAAACTTCCCCCTTTCCATGCTGCATATCGGAAAGTTTATCATGTTTCGTATCTCCGTGACCACTACATCCCAACAGAAACGAAATTACAAGTTGCAATATCCAGTTATTAACCGTACAAGAGTTGTACAAATTAGAAGACTTTATTCCTGTCAACTGGGACTTTGCAGAGTCAGAAACTTCCTTATTACGCCAGCCTGAGCGCTCACAGGAGGGAAACCCCCCCTCCTTTTTGACTCGTCTGGCCGAATGATTGGCTAGCAATTGAGGAAGCTGAGCCACAAGGGCCCCAAGACTCTGAGCATAAAACTCCAGCCACAGAGCAGAATAAGAACATGCAGGAAACCAAGGAGAAGAACAACGGAGCCAAGCCCAGCCGAGCAGGAAGAAGAGCGGCAGAGGGAGGGACCTCAGATGCTCACAGGCACCTGAGCTCCAGGACCAAGAGCGACATCTGAAACTCTCCAAGGTCCCTCTCTCCAACTTCCACACCGCTCCACTTCACGAACTCTGCTCCAACATTCATCCCATCCTGCTGAACTTCGAACAGGCTCTGAAACTCCAAGGCCAACTTCACTCCAACTCAGTTGAATGAGTATATGGTTCTTCCAATTTGATCATTCTGGTGCAAAGGTTGACTACATGCAAGCTAACCTTATCTTAGTTGTGTTATGTGTTTTCTGTGTGTTTCGTCTAGCTAATAAATGTTGTCTTATCGTGACCAGTGATTCAGTTTCTTGCTAAGAAAGGTGAAATAAATTCTCCGCTGTGATAACGTTACCGTGCTCATTTAAATAATTATAATGACCTAATTCCCCTATTTCAAGTGAAACTTTTTTTAACAGCGCAATTAAGAAAAGCTTTACAGGGTTAATCCCGTTTGAACTAGTTTGCTGGACGAACAGTTCATGCTGATACTTAATAAACCCTGCTTGATATGAAACCCTAATTAATACACAATTAATCTATTAATAATTGATTATTAATTAATCAATTAATGCATATAGTGCTGAATCAGTATAAACTGACTCCCATCTATATTCTGGTGGAGGATAAATCAACTAAGCCACATTTTCTTACATATTTGGTTGAATATAATAGTAAATCAGCCCTCAGCTGACACCTATATATATTCTGGTGGAGAATCAATAATTTGAGCTAATAAATTCCTACATCAGTGTCTCCAGCCATTACATGTGTTTAAATGTACCATTAGCACACATGATTTCTGTGAAGCTGAAAACCTGATGTTCTTCTCATTTCATTACAAAAAAAAACAAGGGTTCCCAAGTGGTGGAGCTTCCTAAGCATGTTTTTTTTTTTTTTACCTTGGTTTCCTTTTAGGATTTGAAATGTTTTTACTTTACAGTGTTACGTTAAACTGACACTACTGGGTATGTAGCTCTGCAGTACTGTGGGTTTTCAATGCCTTTATTAGGAATTAAACCCACCTTGTAGAACTAAAAAACAGCAAAAAAATGCAGATATTTTAGCACAGCAGTCCAGTATCTAAAACCAGGGGTTTACTCTTTATTACAGTCAGGGACCCCTTTCAGTGTGACATCATCCATCCATCCATCCATTTTCTAAACTGCTTCTTCTGTTTCGCGGGGAAGCTGGAGCCAATCCCAGCTGACTGCAGGCCAGGGTTCACCCAGGACAGGAGGCCAACCCATTGCAGGGCAACACATAGACAGACAACCATTCACATACACATTCATACCTACGGGCAACTTAGAGAATCAAATCAACCTACTGCAGCCTTTGGACAGTGGGAGGAAACTGGAGAACCCGGAGGAAACCCAAGTGAACACGGGGAGAAACTCCACACAGAAAGGCCGTCCCGGGGATTGAATCCAGGACCTTCTCGCTGTGAGGCGACAGTGCTAACCACTGCACCACAGTGCCACCCCATACAAACACAATATGGAAATATACAGATGTTTTAGAATCTGTTACTGTTGGTTTCTAGTTGAAATAAGCAGGTGATTCAGTATTGGAAGGTAGGGGTGGGCAATATGATATTTTATATTACAATAAACAATATCACTATACACCAATCACCCAGAACATTACAACCACTGACAGCTCAAGTAAATTACATTGGATATCTCATTATCTCATTAAAGTGGTACATGCCAAGGGGTGGGTCTATATTAGGCAACAAGTGAACAGTCAGTTCTTGAAGTTTACGTGCTGGAATCAGAAAATGGTTGAGCATAAGGATCTGAGCCACTTTGACAAAGGCCTTTATTGTACTGGATAGACTAAGATCATAGCATCTGCAAAACCGCAGGTCTTGTGGACTGTTCCAGGTGTGCATTAGTTAATACCTAGCAAAAGTGATGCAAGGAAGGATGACTGGTGAATTGGTGACAGGATCATAGGTGGCCAAGGCCCATTCATGCACATTGGGAGTAAAGGCTAGGTTGTCTGGTATGATCCCACAGAAGAGCTAATGATAAAAAGGGGTTAGAACACACAGTGCACCACAGTCAGAGCTGTTTCAGCAGCATAAGGGACCTACTCAGTATTAGGCAGGTGGCTTTAATGTTATGGCTGATTAGTGTATTTTCTTATGCTTTTCTGAGCCTTTCAGGAATACTGACTGTGCTTTATGAACACTGGCCAACTGCGTACTTCCCCATAAAAAGAACATAATTAAGTGCAGACTGTAGAATTGAATCCACATTGTTATTAAAATTTGTGAATCAAATTTTCACTTGATATTTCATTTATTTATTTTTTTAATGTGACGCTACTGGTTATTTATGTGTTCCAACTTATCAAACCGAAGAACATATTTTGCATACATCGTGTGTAAGTCCATGTAAAAAATAAAACACTTTTGCCAGATTGCCCACCCTTAATTCAGGTTTTACCCAGTAATGACATTGTTCATGTTTACAGACTATTGTCTCAGAAAGGAGCTCGGGGTGGGACTGGGATTTGTGGGCTGTTATTTTGAATTCAATGTGGCTTAAGTCTCTACTCATATCATAAAAAAACAAGGGTTCCCTAGTGGCCCAGCTGTCTAAGTGTTGGCGATGTCATTGGGAGAGTGCGGGTTTGTTAGCTGACATAGGCTTCATCCTCCCAGTGTTGGTGGTGTTGTGTGATGTGTGGGCCATAGCTACTGGGAGGAATTGGATGTGACTACATTGGGCAGAAAAACGTCAAATCTGGAACTCCCTAGCTATACGTCATGTATGTCTGGAGTACAATAAATATGTCATCAGATACTGACAGTGATGTGGTGTAATTGTGCATCCCTAGTGTTTATTATTGCATAGCCATCAGCAGTAACACACCAGACTCTGGTGGTTCTTGGAAAGGAATCAGTATCATCCACTGAGTTAATGACATGAGCAAACTTGCGACTGAAAGCACCGAGCTTGCTTGACTGACTGAGAGGGTACACATTGATATGCTGTGCGTGGAAATGGCACAGCTAAGCTCCTATATGATTATTTACCCAAGAGCAGCCGGATGATCCATTTGATTAAAACCTCCTGCGATGACATTTCTGTTTACTCCAGTGTGTGAGAAAGCCACGCTTCGCCTAAAAACATACGATAAATAAGAACCTGTTTAAATTTGCCAATGTTTGAATAGCTTTGGATGACAGAAGTGAAGGAAAGACAAGCTGGAGTGACGTCTTTTCAACTGCAAAGCCCTTGATACTTTATTTCATTTCATTTTACATACATGAGCTTATAGAGGTAAAGGAACCGAAATTTCATTTTCATCAAGGGTCCTGCTTGTACAGCATACACAAGACTCTAAAAGTTTACATATAAAAATAGGAAACTAAATCCAAATATACAAATAAAATCACTACAGAATACAAAATCAGAATGTCTGTCAGTAGGTAGGCCAACCAACATGGGGAAAGTCTTTTTTAACAGTTTGGCTGGAAGAACAGGCCAGTCTTGTGATTATGTCTCCTGTGTGGTCTACATGGCCTGTGCGCATGTCATTAGTGTAGGGTGGGTAGGTGGGGTTGGCTGAGTAAAGGTAGCATCAACAACAGGAAAAGAGAGAGAGGGGGAAAGGTTGTGTGATGCGTGAAAAAAGCAAGCGTAAGAGGCAAAATATGACTGTTAATAAGCATAATACAGAGGCAGCGTGACTTATGACTCAGAGGCATATGCTTTGCCATGCTACAGCACCTGTTTGATTCAGCCTCGGTCAGGAATATAGGAAGCAACTTCAGCTTTTTCATCTACACACAACGGCCTGAGGGCAGTGGACATTGAAACAGTAAACACTGATGTGCTGTTCCACCACACGCAACTAACAACACAACACTCTGCTTGAGCAGCTCTGAATATAGCTCCTATGTATGTGTCACTATTCAGGTTAAAATGTCAGAGTTCGTTTTGACAGATAAGGTGGTAAACGATTCGTTTCACTAATATTCCACTGATCCATTTTTGCAGAGACGATAACACAACTTTAATAAAGGAAAAGCACATTCCTCACTGTGGCATACAGTTATCCTTCATAGGTTTAGGGGAGAGGGGGAACTAACCAACGCTCAAATTGAACCTTGTTATCTACATAAAATATACATTTATTTCATGTAGACAAGCTCAAGTACAACATGCTTTTGGCCTTTATGTCGGTGCAATTTATTTGACACTTAAAGTTTCACATTGTAGTCTTTTTGTCGAAAATAACACAATTTCATGTATTTTTATTCTTTACATTATTTTTTTGTTATTCGGTGCTTTTAATTGTGCTTTACCAACAAATTTGACCTTTGACCTTGATCATTTTGACATATTTCTCTAGATTCACCTTGACGCTTTTGTAGCACAAGAACAACTTGTATTTCGAACCATTATGGCAATATGGTCAATTAAAACAATGATGGTGTATTAATGTTCGCCCATAATCTGCTTTCAGCTGAGTTTTCACACACATGTGCATGTTGTTTTGTACTAAAATGTATATTAATCTCGCTCAAATACTTTCAACCCAAAAAACGTGTTAGACTGTGCCCTGCTCCCCCGAGATCTTTCTTTATCACGAACAACAAGGCCTGTTACTGAAACAGTTAACATTATACAGCTGTCAGCTCTATGTCTTACTGAGATGGGATGTGTCAGAAAGCAGGACTGTCCGACTGCAGCTGTCAGTGTTCAAATAAAGTGCTTAAAGGAAATTTGGGAAAAACTTTGGTAGTGTTTTATTCTGAGAGGTGTTTAATGCCATCATGCTCTGATAAACATGTACTTACAGAGCAACAAGACTATAATAACTATATCATTCCTTCATGTCCTACAACAACAAACCACTCCTGCTCCGGTTGGGGATATAGGCTTCTTAGAGTAAAGCATGAGCACATACAGCAAACCAACATTTCTGTTGTTTTCAATATACACCATTCAGCCATAACATTAAGACCAACTAATACAGCTCTGACCTGCCAAGGTGTGGCCTACACGAGATGTCTGAAGGTGTGCTGTGGTGTCTGGTGCCAAGCAGCAAGTTTTATAGAAAAAGTGAAAGCTGCGAGGTGGGGGTTCCATGCATTGGCCTAGTCTGCCCAGCACATCCCACAGATGCTTTATCAGAATGAGATCTAGGGAATCGGGAGGTCAAGTCAGCACCTTGAAGGCCTTGTTCCTCAAATCATTCCTGAAAAGTGTTTGCAGTGTGGCAGGGTAGACTATGCTGCTAACATTAATGAAAACCAATGGCATTAAGCCTTGGGCTCCAACAATGTTTAGGTAGGTGATCAGTGTTAAAGTAACGTCCACATGAATGCCAGGATAAAAAAATGATTAATCAGACCAGGCCACCTTCCTCCATTGCTGGTCCAGTTCTGATGCTACATGTTCACTGTAGCTGCTTTTGGTAGTAGTGAGAATGGGCACTCTGACTTCGACACACTGTGTGTTCTGATACCTCCCTGTCATAGCTAGAGTGAACTTTTTCAGTTGTGCTACAGTAGCTCTTCTGTAGAGTCCTAGAGGAGCTAGACTTCACTTCCCACCTGCCTCACCTGTACTTCTTCCTTGGTCTACTTTTGGTAGGAACTAACCTCTGCATAGACATCATAATTAGAGCCTTGGCAAAGTCGCTCAGATAATTATGCTTGCCAGTTTTTTCAGCTTTAAAAACTGACTGTTCACTTGCTGCCTAATATATCCCTGCCAGGTGCTACTGTAACCAGATCACTTTACTCAATACAACTGTCAGTGGTTTGCTGTGGCTGATCGGGGTATTTTTTCTAATTTTTTCTAATCTCACACACCTCAACAACTAGACATAATTCAAATAAAGACTGCGTGATTGAACGAGACAGTAAATGACTATTAAAGGGAAAAAGGTGTCTGTGCTGATTACGGTTCTAGCAAAGAAGAACATTGGACTAGAGTAACATTTTGGCCTGAACTCACATATTTGGCCTGATTTAAAGGCTGCTGCTATGTTTCTCTACCCTTTGTGTTTCCTGACATTGCATAAGTAAATCAATAACCCACGTGCACCCGAAAACAAACTGGATCAGATATGCAGCATTCCTTCAAGACAATGAAGAGTGACTAAACAGCTTCTGAAGTGGGTAAGGCTTCCCGAAATGAATGAATCATTGAGATTAACAAGACATTTCCTGAAAAATATGTGCTACTTTTTTTTGAGTGTTTCCCGAAAGCTTTTTGCACTCAACTGTTAACTCTATTAAGAGCCACACGTTCCTTCTGATTCAAACCCTAAACATTTTGGTCAAGCTCATCTTGTGAGGCCCTCAATGAGAAACCAGCCATAATAAACACAAGACAAACCAAAGATTCCTACATTTCCATTTCATGGCATTTCAGTGCTTCCTGTGTCATCCGTAGAGCAGAGCTGAGCTATGAAGCAGTTTATTATTGCCTTGCCTACTTAAACAACAGCATATACACTGTACTATAGTGCTGGGCATATGTATAGTGCTGGGCAATATACTGTCTTTAGCAGTTTCCTCCGGGATCAATAACGTTTTGTGATTCTGATTTACCAGAGTATCTTAAACCATTCCTCAGGGACCCCCAGACTGTCCAGGTTTTTGCCCCAACCCAATGCACAACCCACAGGGAAAGCGATAAAATCTGGACAGTGAGACAATAAAGGTCAGCATGAGAATCGTTTGTCTTTAAAAGTTTATATCGGTGTCCCACAGCAGTACAGATTTTTGGAAAGATGTTGAAACCTTTGTCAACAGAGGTGTATGTTGTATGTTAGGAGCTTCTGCTAGAAACAGGTTTTCTGTCATGTTGGCAATTTAACACTGTGTAATGTAACTTTGGGTGTAATTTAGAAAGAACTAGAACAAAACAAAATCCCCCAAATAAACAAGCTGTGTTAGTTTTTCACTCTTTTGGCAGAGCACAGTTCATTAACTGTACTAATGCAGTCTCAATGGAGGCTCAAATAATTTAAATACTTGAGTAATTTCTCCTTATATTAATATTTGGTATTTGAAACCAGGAACTCAGATCGTCAAACCTGTATGTTGGGTAAGTTCTGCTTGTGGATGAGGAAGGAAGTATAAATTCCCACTGCCACGTCTAACTAACTATAATCATGGTGGTGAAAAATAAAATTATCATTAATCTTTAATTTGTTACACCCTTACTGTCCACTTGACTTTAGATTATTGGTAAATTGGTAAATTGGAAAAATTATTGTGGTTAATTAGACACTGTTAATATAATATAGACACCGAGAAAACCTGTAAAATGCTATTTGGGCCAGCACTTCTTAAACATAAGTTTAAAAAAACGTCTTAAACAAAAGTCTAATAGTGATATATTAAGAACATATTATGATACTGGATTTTATAATATTACCCAGAACTACTGCACTCTGTGATATATACGGGTTTTCGGGAAACACTCATTTTAATGATAATATAATACTATTAATATAAAATGATCTAAAAGAAGGATTAACAATGCATTTAGCACTATAGTGCTTGTTGGAACTTTCCCCAAACTCTCCCCAGTCGCTTGGGTTCTAGTCTCCCAGTTCTAGATCTCAAAAAAGTTTCCGGGGAAGATAGAAGTAAGTGTGGATCACTCCATGTCTCCAGTGAAACCTCCTTTCTCTCTAGCAGGCACAGAAGCTGAATTATGACCACCTTCACCATCATTACACCGTGGATCAACCTTGGCGCTAACACAGGAGCAAAAAGAAGAATGAAAAAACTCCACAAACATTTAGTACCAATGCTGCATGGCTGGAGAAATGGGAGCCCATGTCATGATCTTTCCAGACAAGCTTTGCTCACCTGTACCAGGGCAGAGTCATTTTTTGCTAGGAGTTTACAGCTGTACCAACTTCATCACCCAAAACAAGTAGACCAATGTACTGTGCCAAAAGGTGAAGTTGGTTGGTTTCTCCTCAATCTTCATACTCAAGGGAAAGCCCTCAGAGGCTTGGGCTGATCACAGGACCCCATACTCCTGCAGAGACTTGATCAGAACCGTGTCTTTAACATCGCTGAAGACCATCCGGATGTTGTTGGTGTCTGTGGCACAGGTGAAGTGACAGTAAATAGTCTTGGTCTTTTTCTCAGGGTTTATGGCCTGCTGCTTATACATGTCGCGGATGTAATTCATGGCAGCGTCTGCATCCCTCCTCTTGCCTGCATCCAATGAGAGAGAAATAGAACAGTAAGTGAAATGGTCAGACTGTCAAAGAGAATGAACAAAGAGAACTGAGAGAGAAACAGAAACTATTATATACTTACCATTACAGTCTGTAACTGAACTGTAGTTCAGTATCAGAGTCATCTCAGTGTTAAGTGTTTGAATAAATCGGTTCAGCTATGGTAGGTGTGATCTAATTCTGATTGTTTGTTATGGCTAATTTACCAAATTCCTCTGTTGGTTTGGCAACGTCATATAAGTGACATACATGATATTAACTGTCGGTACGTCTGCAGTGGCAGTGTATACACTGTGGATAAATTCCATTTGTTAAAACACAGTACAG
This sequence comes from Arnoldichthys spilopterus, assembly GCA_037974385.1. Lineage (NCBI taxonomy): Eukaryota > Metazoa > Chordata > Actinopteri > Characiformes > Lepidarchidae > Arnoldichthys > Arnoldichthys spilopterus. The sequence goes on from JBBPDA010000039.1 coordinate 11,994,107, forward strand.
CAAGCCACATTTTAGACAAACTTGTTATAAGAAAGTGAAACTGAAAATTTCCCCTTGGGGACATGAACCATGACGACATTGGAAAAAGAGTTTCAGAAGTTTAAGATCATTGTTACCATTTCCAGGAGTGCTTAACCAACAAACATCACTCCATGAGCGAGGCATATTATAATTGCAAGGTCACAAAGGAAATCAGGGCAACATGTAATTAAATAAAGGCTTTCCTTACAATGGCTAATGTTAATGTTCATCAGTCCATCAAGAGAAAAACCACAATGCAACAATGGTGCGAATGGGCAGGTTTGCAAAGAGAAAGCCACAAAGTTCACACACTTTCAAGCATTGCTGTGTGTGTGTATATGTACATATATAAATATACACGAATACATATATACATACACATCTTATTTTTCCATTAAGCCACCATTCACCTGGCTCACCAACACTGTCTCTGTAGCCAAAATTAAAATATTGAGTAGCAATGCGTCGTTGAGAAGTTTCGTCAGGCACATGATTAGTTACAGTGTTGCCTTGTCAATGCTTCTTCTAGATGGACTTTGAAAGAGTAATGCCCGTTTTCTGAAAAAGGTCATTTAATCAATGATTTTACTGACAGTTGTGGTTGTTTTGTCAACAGTAAGGAATGAGATTGTCTGGGTAAACATGATCGTTTTGTCTATTGATTTTTTTTCTTATTTGCCATCGCAGCAACGATTTTGTGTAGCTGGCCGCCACAGAGACAAGTTACTAAAAAACATTAAGAGACCATAGAAAGAAATGTCTGGATTTGAGTTCAACAGCCCTGGATTTTACATAAGTATTCTCAAGAAGCTGCCAGCCAAATCAAAAGACTGGCAATTAAATCAGTTTCAGAAAACAAACCATATTCATGTGAGGTTGGCAGCAGAATGAAGCTCGTTATCTGGTTATTTTGCATTTTTTGTAGATTTTGGTTAACATGTGGTCATGTTTGTGTTTTCTGTTCTATGTGCTCAGTTGCTCCACCATAGCCCTGCCCTGATTGGGATTCTTGTCAGCTGTGTCTGTGCTCCTCCCCCTCCCAGGTGTCGGCCATCTTGTCTGTGGCATTTATACCCATCTTTGCCTTTGTCTTTTGAGTTAGTGTTTGTCGTTCTGATTTGTTAAATAAACCAGTTTGTCAGTTAAGCTTGCAGTTACTTCCATAACCAAATCCATAACCAATTCCTGACCATTCAAAGTGTCAGAATATTCTACACGTCACATTTTAAAAGTATACTGTACTGAGTATACTGTAGCATTTTTAAATAATTGGCAGCTTACTACACCTTACATTTTTCTAGTTTTACCAACTTGTGCTCAAAGTGTGCAATGTGTGAGAACATTAACTACAACAGACATTATATTAGATATTCAGATATTAGACCTGGGTTCTGTACTGGCACATGATCAGGATCAAAGAAAACAACCTGACTCCATCATCCTAAACAGAAAAAACTGAATAGTACAGTGACTGATGTTGAGCCATCTAATGCTCCTGTGTTACAGTCATCTTCAAAACAAGCCTTTCATAATAACCTCATCAGTGCAGTTTACGACTCATTCACTGCATCGTTCGGTTGGGTAAAGAAAATGGCAAAACGCATCGTAACTGAGCGTTGAATCCTTTACCCATCTGCAGCACTAAAATGACCTACCTACTTGCCTGCTCCCTGATGTGAAAAGCTGGGCATTTTATGGTTGCCATGGGTAACGGAGAGAAATGATAAAGTGGAGATTTGGCGAGATAGAGGTATGCAGGGAGCCTATAAACACAACTCGCCAGGGAATACGTTCTTTGCCAAGACGCCCCATACCAGCTAAAATAGGATGAACGTTTTGCTCTTTTCCATCAGGTGTGTGCAATTCAAGCAGGAAATTCAGCAAACCTTGAAAACTGGGGAAGTAATTCTGCAGGTCTGACGTCTTGATCTTCTCAGCTAGGATGTCCATTTTGTTGAGGAAGAGGATAATAGAGGCATTGGCGAACCAGGGTGAGTGAATAGTGGTGTAGAACAGCGTCAAGCTCTCCTCCATGCGATTCTACATCGGCGGGGGAGAGTTGAGGGTGAGGATCAGGACGAGATAAACACACTTCTTTATAGCACATAGGATGGAAACTTCAGAGGTGGTGGGAGTCCCACTGAGAAAAGTGCAGGCTATTAAAGCAGCGGTTCAAGCAAAAAATGATAAACCCAGCTTTCTCCTAAACCATTTGTAGACAATCAGCAAATATGTCAAACATTTTGCATGGCAGTTATGAGAATAATGTAGCCAACAAGTAATGGAAGCCACCGGAAAAACCTCTATGCCGAAATAACACACTAGCTTTAAGATGCTGGTACATACACATATTGACATGGTTCCTAACACTGTTTAACACACTACTAATGTATTCGTTGACCGATTTTGTTTTCACTTTCATACATTTTTGACACAAACTTACATACGCAGGTCTGTTTGGGATTACAACTGTAAGTGTGAGGTCATTAGTCATTTAATGTATGGATGGTTTGCACAGTGATACACTTTAGACACTAAATGTGTTTTGGGTGATCGAATACTACTTGGTTAAGGTAACAGATGTTTTGACAAAACACTGCTTTTTAAAAGAAAAGTCATTTTGTCATTTAAAGGAGAAAAATAAAAGGGAAGGGCAGGAAAAGAAATGAGAGATAAAGGGAGGTGTAAAAACACCGCTAGACACGTGTCAGTTTCTCAGAAGGTAGAGGAAATCAGGGCTTTAAACCTCTCTACTCACGTCCTTGTTGTTCTCCTCCAGAAGCTGGTCATACTCGCTTAGGGAGGCCAGGAAAATTAGCGACGTCACATTCTCAAAGCAATGGATCCACTTCCGCCTCTCTGATTTTTGTCCCCCGACATCCACGATCCTACAGTAGGAACAATGTCTGTTGTTTGGGCTGCAATATATGTTTTTTTTTAATCATGATGACATTGTCTTTTGTAATACCGATATTGAAAAATGCTGCAATGTTCAAATCAGACCTTTAACCCATCAGTGTTTATGTGCTTTGACCAACGTTCTAGATTTTTGTGGTTATTCATGTAATCTAAAGAACTGAATATCACATATCACAATATGTATATAATTCAACAAGTTTAGCAATATGGCGTAATACATACAGTATGTAACTGCAAAAACAGCATTTTTACGTCATAAAGATCTAGTCTGAGATAGGAACCGAAGTGGAAGACACTTGAACGTTCATCATGCTTGGAGAAGAGCTGCCAATTCTGCTACATCAGCTAATAGATGATGGCATCAGCTAGAATGACCCAAGTTACAGGGGAGACGAAGAGCCCTCCTACCCACACCGAGAATGCAGGGCTAGGAATGTTCTCTTGGATTCCTATCCATGGAGGTGAAATGTGCCAGGTCTCTTTCATTGTCTGAGACATGGTTTTGCGATAGTTCTGATCTGAGATACAGATTTGGCCTAGAACATATTTTCTGAATGAGTGATTATTCGTCATTGTGAGCACAGCACAGCAAAATAGGGAGCAGTGCTTGGGGACAGTACCTTGCTCACAGGTACCTCAGTGCTACGCCACCACTGCCCTAATGATAAAAAAAAACTTTCAAAACTGCCCTAAAACTCCTCCATGGAAAAAAGAACATGCAAAGAAAACTCTGTTACCACTGTTTTACCACCATCAACATTATATATACTACCCCCCGAAGACACGCGAAGCTTCAGTGTTCAGTGTTGTAAATATAAGGCTTTATATTTAGACTGTAGACACTGCAACCCCTCGTCCCCTCACACCCACAGTAGAGAAATCTGTAAGTTTCTCTACAGTGAATCACTTCACACTAAACCACTTTCAATTACTTTTTTCAAGTTAGTTTAAACTTAAGTCTGTCCAATAGGAGGTCCAATCTTCATGCTGTGCTTCATTTTATTCACTTTATGATGAAATCTTGCTTTACAAAATACATCCTAGACTCTAAACCTGAAATAGAAGACTAGGAACAGATGTGGTGGAAATCCCCAGGAAACCTGTGGTAAGATGATGTCACAGCAACACTGAGAAGCCTAGACACGATAGCTTTTTGTGGACTAAGAAAATGACATCATTTGGTGCCCTGTTAGTTATAGGAACGGGCTTAGTTCACTTAAAAATGCTGAAGGTTTGAAAGTCCAACTAGAATCTTGATACTGTGGCCTCCTGTGTATCCAAACTCTTTTTAGTGGGTTTTTAAAAAATTTTTTTGTGTTTTTTCCACCACCAATGGAAATGTTAAAGTAGCTGAGCAGCTCTTTTCACTTCAATTCAGTTTTATTACTATAGCGCGTTTTACAACTGACGCTGTCACGAAGCCGCTTCACAAAGTCCGGGTCCGAGCCCCTAATGAGCAGGCCAGGAGTGACTGAGGCAAGGAAAAACTCCATAAGCTGGAGGAAGAAACCTCAGGAGGAACCGAGACTCAGAAGAGGAACCCGTCCTCCTCTGGTTGACACCGGACAGCAATAAAATAAAGAACAAACCAACTCGTTGAAATCAGCCTCTCGTTCCCTGCTACTACACAGCGACTCAGATTATCTCCACAGCACGAAAATATACTGCACTCGCAAATAAGCTGTGCTTATCAGTCAGAACGGTTGATGGGTTGACTTGCTAAGTAATAGCCCTGTCTGATCATGCCTCGCATTTGACAAGGAGGAAATGGTCTAGACAGGGGACATAAATGGCTTTAAACACAGATTTGCGATTGCGAATTTCCAGTGCTGATAAGAAATCAGGTGTTATGAGGAAGACCAGTATCGCACTGGTATCCAACGTCTCTGTATTGCGGGTCACGCCAGCGCTGCCCCCTATGTGCCACTGTGCCATTAATAATTTGGCCGCTAGCAATATTTCAGTCGTTGCACTAATTACCGTACCTGAGTGTGATCTTCTCCACTACAAAGGAATAGTCGTTGATGCCTGTGGTGGGAAAACGCACCCGCAGCACATCCTGGTCACTGGGGATGTAATTTGGCTGTGCGATGCGTTCCAGGTTGCTCATAAAGCTACACAAAAGATTACAGAATAACAAGTAACACTGTCACGATCATAAAACCACGTATCATGTCATTACATATATGCTATAGATTAATGTTAAGTCTCATAGGCATGTAAACATAACGACATGGTTAATTAGAGAACACATGGACGGTGTTATCTCTAAAGATGTGCATATTGTGTTAGAATGGTGGTGACAGCTCAGCCTGGGCTTTAATTAAATGTTGCACTGGATCTGTTTGCGTTTCTTATCACGACGGTGTTCTGAGAACGGACTGCATGGGGGTAAGAGAGGACATGAATGAGACAAAGAGAGACAGACTGACAGAAAGTCTGAGCAGAGGCCTGACTGTGAAAGGTAAGGCGGAAATGCCTCGCTTCGTCCAGCGCAGGGAGGGCAAATACCGTGGAGTCTGTTTGCTAACTTGATTAATATATAAACAGTAAAATAAAATCTCGCATAGAAAAGAAATGAGTAAACTGGATATGAGTGTGATCCCAAACACGGGCTTTACTGATATAAACTCAGTGAGGTTTTCTCCAGTTCAATTACAGCTATGTGGCGCCATCTGGTGAATATATCAGCTTACGCAGGAACCTCACCAGAACATGAGCCTACGTCCCACAATAAATATGTTACAGCATTGAACCTTCAATCGTATTCCTTAGTCCCTTGAATTCTCCTAATTACTCATTGATTTCTAATAACGTATGATTGTGGAGCTATTGTAAAACATATCTGGACAATGTGTGAGCCACAAACAGGCTCAACAATGCCTAAGAAATCTCACTGCCTGACAAGACAAATCATTCTGGTCACTATCTACGCAATATTTATCATTACTGGAAGAATAGTAAGATTATTTGACATATTTTAAGTATTTCAGTAGTCATTTTATGTAGAGAAATTAACTTATTCTTTATTATTAGCAGCTCATTGTTTCTTGTTTCAAACATTATTTGTTCAAACAAGCAAAATGATCTCAAGGGAATAAGACATTTTACCCAGATGAATTTATTTATATTTATAAATGAATTTATAAATGAAAATGCATACATTTATTATATCACTTTACCAAGTAAAAACATATATAGGGGAAAGGAAAAAAGAATAATATTCTAACGTTTTTATAACAATGTCATAATGAGAAATATTATGCATGTTGACCAGATTGAATATTTTTGTTCTCATTTTTAGCATTTTTTTAAATAATAAAGTGCATGGATAAAGAGTTACTCTACCCTGTTTGTCCATCACTCCCTCCAGTCTGTCAAATTACTCTACAAGTCTATATTCAGTTCATCTGTGTCCTTGAATTAACTTACTAATCTGTGGAGTCTAGCAGCTGGTACTCTCTGCGACGACTGTAGCAAGTTTTCAGGCCCGAGTCTGCCCACAGGCGCTGAATAGCGTCCACGTATCTTCGCTCCAGCTGTGTCACCTGATGAATGTCTACATCTTTAATCCGCTGGGCATACATCTATGGATAATGGGGGGGAGTTACAATGTAAGTATTCTTCAACTGCAACTGAATCTGTCGTTTCATGAGAAATGCATTCAGTCTTTGGATAAATACGTATTAACACTGACAGCTGAATGAAAAACCTCTGATGCTGGTTTGAGTGACTGGATCACAAAGTGTCCAAGACACATTGGACCTTGTTCGCACCTGTGTTTAGCACTTTCTACTTGATCTGATCACCCAGGTCATGAAGGGTGTCACACATGGGGACATTTAAACACCTAACGATCCACAGCTGAGGGACACGACACCAGGATTTCCTTACACACCCAAGACCCTGTTAAGGCCTGGTGTGAACAGGGCCATGAGTTACTGATACATTCAGTCCTGTAATACACTGATGAACACAATCGATGTCACAGCAGCGATTTTACAGATGCTGAAGTATTATTTTTAGTATAGTGTAATGCTGCATTAAGTTTTGTTGGTTAGAATGATTATATACATTTTATTTTTATATTTTATTATATATAAATATTAAAATTTTTTGTATTAATATATATTTGTGTGGAATTTTTAAAAACATAAATATCTCAATGAATTCACGTCTGAGAAGTCCACAAACGTATCCACATGCATTCAGTAGATGGCTTTATCCAAAGCCACTCGTGCTGTTATAATGTTACAGTCGTAGGTAAATGCAGGGTTAAAAGATTTGCTCAAAGAGGAAATAATGCCTGGGCAGGTAATTAAGCCCCAGTGTTCTAGCAGTGATGTTACTCACTATGCTTAACCTGCGACTGTGCATGATATTGACTACGCTCTTTATTCCTTTGCACATCTATCTGAACTCTGTTTAAACAGCCGACAGTACTGTGTGATAGTATAGTCTTCCTCTCGTTATAACTCCTGTATAATAGTTTTGCTTTCTTCACATTATTAACTTTTACTGCATGTTTTGCCACTGTGTTATGTAATAAAATGTTTACCCTCACTTTGAAACAGCTCCCACTGTAAAACGCAGCAAAGTCAAACTAAATGGACCATTTATTCTCATCCACATCAAAATGAGCGAAAAGGAAGGAAATTACAGCACAAAAGTGCCGACTTCGTTTAAAGGACATGCAGGGCCCCGATGTTCTCACCTCATTCTGCTGGTTGGCATACGGGATCTTGAGGGTTGACATGGCTGCTGTCATGGCCTTTGTCGACGTGAAGATGTTCTGGAAAACCAGTTTGGTGAAGGCTCGCCTGTCCTCGTCTGAGTAACCCTTCCCATGGATGATTCTCATCTGCTTGATAAAAGTCGTTTTTCCACTTTCTCCAGTGCCTAGCAGGATGAAAATAAAGGGTTCAGACGGTTATGCCAAGGAATAAAGAGCTTAGTCACTACACAAGCATGTATAATTAAGGGCCCATATCGAGAAAAATGGATTTTCCTCTCTTTTTTATACAAAGGTGTTTGATGGAGTATGTAAACACTGTTAAAGTTTCAAAACATACAATTCTCTGCTCATCCCATACTGTTTATGATATAGGACATGCTACAAAAACAGCTCAGCTGGAGCCCATTGCTTCCAGTGCAGCTCATCCGTTCGCACGGACATTAATAAGGTCAATGAAGGTGAGCTTCAGCCTGGAATGCTTATTGAATGAGGTGTTATACAGTCCATCAGAACTGAGATCATTTCTACATATCTTTATGTCTTTAAGACACAGTAAAACAACTGTTTAATTAAGGGGAAGAGAAGAAAATGTAAGAGAAGGAGAGAAAAATTGTCATGTTAAAATTCATTCAAACCATTTTTCATACATTTTTGGTACATTCACATAAACATCATATGCAGGCCTGAGGGAACACAGGACATGGGCCCTTTAAACTAAGGGGAAGGATTAAGAAACACACCTGTTATGGGATACCTGGACAACAAATAAGTGAAATAAGTAATGCACCTCAGCTTCAGCAGATGGTCTTTCTGTTTCAGCAGTCATGCCCCTACGCCAAATACACTGGAATGCAAACTATCCTGTTAAGAATGAGCCTGAGCGACAGAGATGTTTCAATCACAGCCAGACGGACTGCAAAAGCCTGTCAGAGGGTGTGTTGCATAGGGGATGCTTTGAATATGGAGTGTGGAGAATCTGAGGTGTTTCAAGAATTTTAAGGTGTTGGGAAATCAAACCAAACCTTCCGATTGTTTCTCTGCCTGTGCACAGCTCTGACTCTTAATGACACTAACAAACACATGGCTTGTGTGCGCTGCCGGGGAATCACAGCCGCTAAAGCTGTGCGCAGTTTAATCACTGTTTTTATAAGAGCAAATATTTGCTAATGAGAGCAGCGAGCAACCAATATCATTTCAAATCAGCCGTGGGGTCATAGCTGAGAGGGGGTAAAGAAGAGCACATCATCACACGCCTTACAAAAGACAGACAATTGCTCTTTCACCAGAAAGGTTACTGACATACATCTTGTCAAGGGCGGCTTATATTTCATACTGCTGCTCGCGTCCTGATCTTAACAGTTACCTGACAAACCACATGTTTATTCTGTGAAACATCTCGCGGCCTGGATTCAGACCGCCTTGCTTTCTGCCTCATGTGAAACTGCATTAGATGGGTCGAGTCATCAATAGTCTCAACTGCACAATACAAACGTTAATGCACTACTCTGTTGCCCTCAGTGACCCAGCCATATGCCATACGCAACGCTATACTCCCACTGTAAGATAAATCATTGTCAGGGTGCTCTATTTATACTTTTTACTCTCATTACAGTGACACCTGTCAGAGGGATACGTTAGTCAGCAAGTGAACAGTCAGTTCTTGAAGTTGACGTGCTGGAAGCAGGAAAAACGGGCAAGCGTAATGGAAAATGGGTGTGAGCCACTTTGACAGGGGGCCAATTCTTGATGGATAGTCGACTGATAGTCGAACTAGTCGAAATAAATAAAATAATTGCTCAGGATGAATCACATAATTGTAGTTAATTAGGTTAATGACTTTATTACAGCTCTGTGTGTTCACAACATCATTTTTACCTTCAGTCTTTCAGTACAGTATGTTTGGTATTTGGTGTGAGTGCAGGGTTCATATGAAACTGATCATTAATGTCCTGTGACTTCAACAGGGTGAACTCGGTTCATCACCGACGGCAAACTTCTGTAAACGTAGCCTCTATCTCTCTCTCTGATTCATACAGCTGGTGGATTCTTGTTGCAGTAGAAAGCTCTCAAGGAGGAACTGGAGCGTCCTGTCCTGCACAGTCTATCAAAGGTGCTGTTTTAAAAGTAACTTAAGAGCTGTAAAGCATTCAAGCAGCTGGGATTCAGCCTGCATTACTAGACGAACTAGAAAAATGCGTTAATGGAGTTACAAAAAATGAGTGGCGTTAATGTTTTTTTGCATTAAAAGTGTAACATTTTGGAAATTAACAAACAAAACATGCTGAGACTGTTTGTTTGCTTTTCCACCAGTATTCAGTTCTGGTCTTGCAGATTTGTCTACATCAGGGGTATCAGACTGGGTTTCTACTGAGCCGTGGCTGCGCAAAGATTAGTGTTCACCCTTTTATGAAGCCCAGAGTGATGTGTTGAATTATATGTTTTTAATATGGAGGAATGCTAAAGTCTGCAGAGCTGTGGCCTAATAAGACTGGAGTCTGACACACTCTGGACAAAAAACACTACCAGGACTTACCTAACAGAAGCACCTTTATCTCTCGACGCTCTCTCTTTTTCTGGTCCGCAAGGATTCGTCTGATTTCATTGTCTATAGCCACTGATTTCTTTTCATCTTCGGACAAGCAACAGGTGCAGTTCCGGTAGCACCATCTCCAGCAGCCCCCCATCTCCCCTAGAAACAGAGTGGCACTTTTGTTGATCACATACACAGCAGACAACAGGTCATGTGTCAGAGTAAACTAAAAAGGTGAAAACTAAGCACCATATGGAAAACAATATTGTGTAAAAGTGATAAGTGTTGTGATTCTATTGCGATATATTATGATTATGACGCCTGGCAACATATTTAAGTGCCCATGTCATCAATTTGCTAAAAGTAAAATGGCTTAAATTGTTCCACAATATATGTTCACTGTACCATCCATACAGTCCATATATAAACAATAAGCTGCTACAACAGCCTGTTATCATATCATAGTTTTGATAACAACATATTTAGACAGCTCTCTTTATTCAGCCCACAACAGTTTAGCCCCGCCCATTCACACTGAAGTTCAAAGGAGTGTTGCAGCCCTGTGCTGCCTTTTCAATAAGCTAAAGGGCAGCCAATCAGAAGACATGCCATTACGCATATCAAGTCTTAAAACACAATAACAGCAACACCCTGTTTAATTGTAAGGGATAAACCCGAGTTTGAAAAAGAGTCACATAATAATGAATTTTGATGAATTATTAGTTGTATTCTGGTACACAATGCCATTCAAACATAACAGAAAAAATGAAACAGCAGGTACATTGGATGGGCCCTTTAAACAACACTGGCGTTTCAGTGTCTTTAATAGTTAATTAATAATTTACCCTGATTCATCAAACCACTCAGTAACGCTCACCTGGAGCTGTGATTGATCACCCTGTCAAATACACTGATTGGTTAGAGGCTTATTTGCATATAGTAGCCTTCAGTAATGCAGAGGCCAATGTGCCAGTACGATGATATAAAAGTGCAGCCCTGGTGAAAAAAACTTTAAAAAGGATTAGATCCAAACAGCACATGGCTGAATTGCATACACACAGTATCTGCACAAAAGATAACTGAGCAAAGATCAAAACAGAGCGGGTGCTGAACCAACAGAACGGCATGAAGGACTAAAATGAAGGGTAGATTCCCTTTCTCCTGTCCTCCTCTACTTCATTTATTATTTTTAATTAATCATTTTATTCATTATTAGTTTAAAGCTATGAATGTATTATTATATTATTATTATAATTATGTATAATCTGTTAATAATAAAATCGTGCTTGGAAATGAGTTGAAGAGGCAGTGCGGGCCCACCTCTGCTGACCATGAGGCTGGGTAGGTCAGTGTGTAGGCCTTCGGGGTATGCGAGGTAAAGGGAAAACGGAAAGGAAAAGTTATATTGGCAGAAGTGGAAGAGTTTACAGGGTAAGCGAGCTGTGTGGTCGGGCTGGGTGCCGTTGGGTGGCGTTGTTATGAGAGGAGCACTACCCCACACTGTTATCAGTCTTGGACTTTCCCCAATAAGGAAATACAGAAATACGAACTTGTGAACGAGGTAATGTTGAGACTCCTAGGCGAGAAAAAGGACAATCTGCCTATACAGACATGAGAAATTATGAATAAAAAAATCTCTTACCTTCATTCGTTGTCACACCTGTTCCGGGAGCTTAAATGGTCTCCGACTCTCGGTGAGAAACTCGATCCATCTTTCCTCAGGTGAACCACAAACTTTATTCTCCCTCGGCGTTGTCTCCGAAAACTCCAAAGGACTCGATATATAAAAACAGTCTCGATCACATCATTTCCTTTTACCTGGCAGCGGGAACTCCAGCTAGGTGAGGAAAAGTCCTGCTTTAGCGGAGAATATGAGGGCAATGTGAGCTCTCGGGTCAAAACGCTCCCATTGTACCTCAGTGGAATGCGATCCGCACGTCTTTCACTTCCCACCTATTTTCCGGCAAGGCGCCGCCTCCTGCACTGTGATTGGATATTACAGCGCAGGGCTGACGATCCAACAGTCAGGGACGATGCCGCTGGAATTAGGCTGGTTAATTAGATAGCAGAAACAGAGCAAAGACTCTTCAACTGTGTCTCATGGGCACATTATACCAGGGGTGTCCAATTCCTCTGCTCAGACCAAACTGCGTTGGACACCAGCCCTCCAGGAATGAGTTTGGACACCCCTGCATTATACCCTAATACTCTAGTGTATGTACTAATCTTAGTATGATTAGCAGATTAGTACACAAAACATGAACATGCTACACCGTTACCAACAGGAGAGATAGTGTTGATATGCAGACACATGTTCTACCAGCCTGTGACTCTGAAGGCTAAAAAAAGACTTTTTTTGCTACAAAGTAAGTAAAAATTATGATTTTACCAAACAGGCACTCGTGTCGAAGAACGCTGCTTTATTTCCTAAACTTAAATCTCTGTAGCTCCTCCCCTTCTTTTCCCCACAGCATTCTGGGATAAAAAGTGTCCATCAGCATCACAGTCACAAATCCACCAGTTTTATATGCACATTGTGGATGTCCGAGTATATTTAACTTTGACAATGTTTACTATAATAAACACGCAAGTGCACAAGTAGGACACGCCCTTATTTTTCAATGTAATTTTTTCTGTCCTAAAAATATTTTCGAGCTCAAGTAAAGAGCAGAAAAGCAGAAGAGCTTTGATGTAATATCACTCTAAAACTTTTTAAGCTGCACAGTATGGAATGTTTTTTTTAAGATAAACCTAACCTGTGCCTGAAAAGTGTTGAAAAGTGCAATATGCTGTTATCCTTCCGTTAACCCTCCAGTGCATAGAGTTACTTGGGTGTGACCCTTGCCACTTTCGTAGCATCACGCTGGTGTGATCTTGAATGTTAAACACTAAATGTTCTATCGTGTTCTCTCCACAAAATGATGAAAGTTTATAGCAGTTCAAGTTAGTATAAAATGCTGGCACACAAGCAAAACAAAAAAACTCACGCAGCAACAGGTTTAACTCTTAAAAAACTTTCCAGCTGAAGTATTAAAAGTCAGTTGCTAGTGTAAATGTTTTTCAGTTTGCAGATAGCTTCTTGCTATGCTATACGTTAAGTGTGTTAATCTGGACATCTCAAGGTTGGGTATGGCAGAGTTCTAATAAACCTTTAAAACTAAGCAAATCTTCACCATTTTCCACATTTTTTTTTCAGATATTGATTCGCAATGCGGTCTGGAGTAAACTAGGGCTTCCTACTCCCTGTGGAGGGCAGGTCTTAAAATAATAGCTCCTGAACCCAAACAGTCTAACAAAGAAGCACCATGTGTGCACAAATCCCTGCTGGATGGGCAGAATCTGGGTGAAAAGGCAAAATCTCACAATGCACTATATAGGACAGGGGTGCCCAAATCTAGACCTGGAGGACCACCATGGGCCAGTACAGTTTGGTGATTTCCCTGTCCAAACACACCTGGTTAATTGCCAGGTTTAGTGTTGGTGGAGGTGAACTACCAAATGGGGTGGACACTGGCTTTTCAGGTCCAGAGCTGGGAACCCCTGGTGTAGGGAGTAGGGAGCAGGGAGCTATTTGAGATTGAACTTTTACTTGTAATGGCATACATTCGTTCCCCAGATATGGAGCATTATTGTAGGATACATTTAGGGAAAGATCGTCAAGGCCTTAGATTTTTGGTTCGACAATTTGAGACGCAGCCCATGTTGCATTGTCACTCATACTAACAGAGATGCTGATTACTGGATACTTTGGACCCATTTAAATGGGTGTGGTTTTGGCTGAAACTAAAGTAATAGAATATGAAATGCTAGCCAATCCCAGCATAGGAGGCGGAGCTTATAAAATAGTGAATAAAGCCTTAAAGACTTTCAAATGGTGACAGTCATCACTGCATCGCAGTCATGACCACCGACTATGGGAAGCTTGGTTCTTATAAATGAAGAACTGGTCTTAGAACTCTTGTTGCAAAATCACTGCACAAGGTGTGCCATGTTAATAGCTCATGGCAGGACCAACTTCAACACTGTGTGTAACCACTGTGGTAAGTCTGGAACTTGTAAACAACAGTGGATTTGCATTTAACCCATCACACATGCACACATGAAGCAGCAGGCAGCTATCAACAGCAAACGGGGAGCAGTGTAGCGGGATGGCACTTTGCTCAAGGAAACCTCAGTGGCTGGGACTTGAACCTGCAAGTTGATACAAGCTGTGAGTGAGCATCTGAACGCCAATTTCACAGCAAGCTCACTCATTCTAATCATGGGTGTCTTGATTTTGGATGTACCTGATACGAATAAACATATTGACCTTTCAGGCCACAAACTTTAATGGGCCAATGTCTAATTTCATGGATCCAGTCCCATAAGTCAGATACAGGTGCATTAACACTTTTTTCAGAATGCCTCTGCTGGTATTTGACACTCCTTTTTGTCTCCGTCTTTCTGGATGTCAATCTTTTGTCCTTACACGCTAAACCGGTTCATCAAGCCTTTCATGGTGGTGCTCAGCAAAATCCCCAGTGTTGGATTATCACCTACAGTGTTCGTTAAGTTCTTCAAGTTCAGCTGAACCCAAACGAAAACTCTAGAACCACGGTACTGCTGCACATGTGTACGACAGTCTCAGATATTTCATACAGCAGACTACAGGAAATGTAGGTACAGGGCGAGGTCACCTTAACTCATACTGGAGCACATGTACGTATGTGTGTTTTTGGGGGGGGGGGGCAAATGGAGAGAAAGGGAACGACAGAGAGACAGATTAAGAAGCAGAGAGTGGAGGGAGGGAGAGCAAGCGAGAGAGAGAGAGAGAGAGAGAGAGAGAGAGAGAGAAAGAGAAGGTGTGGTGAAAGAGAATGAGTGAGAGAGAGAGAAGGAGGGAGAGAGGGAATAATAGAGAGAGAAAGAGGGGGGGAGGAAGGAAGAAGCAGAGAGAGAACGAGGGAGGGAGGAAGGAAGGGAGAGAGAGCGAGAGAGGCGGGGCGAGAAAGAGAGAACGAGGGAAAGAGAGAGAGAGAGAGAGGGAGAGAGAGAGATAGAGAGGGGGGAGAGGGAGGGAGAGAGAGAGAGAGAGGGAGAGAGAGAGAGAGAGAGAGGGAGAGAGAGAGAGAGAGAAATATGTTTATTTCAGTGTGTTTGGTCTGTTCACATCCATTTCCGTCTAACTGTATTTCCCAAAAAACTTTTGTAGCTCCTCCCACACTCAGCACTAATATGTTGTCTTATCCAGTTGTGTGCAAAACATTGGGCACCCCTGGGTGGTGTTTCATGAAGCAGGATTTCTGAGTTAGCCAGAATAAGCCCAAAGTTGTGAAATGTCCAGTACTGTCTTAAGTTATCTGGGTAAACTAAAAAATCCTAAAACACCTTCCCTGCACAAATGACATGTTTCTTTGGTTTTCTAAGGGAAAATAAATACACATCTTAAGAGAAGACATATCTGCACATTTTAACACAAATGCTGTTCATTTGCTGAAAAAAACTGAGGTCATACAGATGTTTATCCTCCTCACTGGACGGGTATCTATTTTCACTCAGAGAACCAACAAAACATGGAATTTGTGGGTGTTAAATCTTTTGCATACAGCTTTATTACTGAAAAACATATCTTTAGAATCTAATGACAGTATGCATGTGTCTACTTTCTAGGCACTTTCTCTACATAAAGAGCCAGTTATCTATCTGATCTGCAAAACCTGTACAATCCTCTTCATTCCTCACCCTATTTTGAAGGATTTTACCAGTGCTGGGGAAGCTACTTTAAAAGCATGGCTTTGCAGGTTACCAACCACATCATACTGGGAGCGGTTGAACTACAGCAGAGAAACCATAATCTAATTTGGCTACTAAAGCTACCTTAAGTACCTTACAAATTTAAAGGTCTTCAACCTTTCAAATATTATTAAACTTTTTCTTTCTGCTGTTGCTCATCTGTTCAACATATAGATTAACACAGTTTTAACAGAATGGTGGGCTCTGCTTAGGGGTCAGAGACTATTTACATGGGCATGTTCACAGTGGTCAGATTCAGAATGAAAGGGAATGGGGCCAAAAGGCAGTGCAATTACTGTAACGAATCAATGATACATTTAAAATGACAAATAATTATTTTCCTTTCATGTCTGTAGTTTCAGTAGTTTAAACAAAAACTGTCAAAAACGTCCTTTAACTGAATCACTATGCAACAATAAATGTAGTTGAACTACCAGCAACTACTACTAGTTCAATTGCATGTAGCTATCTGCTCCCAGCACTGGATTTCACTAAAGGATGTACTGATATGATTATCAGCCTTGGATTTGTGATAGATTGTGTAGACAAAATGACAATGCATAGTTCTTCACATTGATGAGCATTTTATTTTGAACATCATCCAGTTCATAAAATATATGCATTTGTATATTTTGCAAAACGTCCAGTACAAAAAAAACTGTAAAAATGAAAAAAATTACTCAACACTGTAATATGTATTGTATTGTTTCACATTAGAAAGCCCTTTAACTATGAGGCACAAGAATGACATGATCAATTACTCTGATTAATAATGATCAAACATAAAATATTTTACTATTAATTATTAGTATTTAGTATTATTATTAATAGTAGTGGTAGTCATATTAATAATAGTGCATTACAATCAAATCATACACATTATAAAAGCCACAAGAGAACAAGCAAACAAAAAAAAAGAGTTAAACAGATGAAATACATAGATAAAAACATAAGTATTACCTCTAGGTCTGCTAGTCACCTACTTTGCAAACCCAGATTACTCTAAAGTCCTGACCAAAAATCATGTTCGATGCGGACTCATTTTAGGCCAAGTTTTAATCCATGTCGCTCTCTGCCTTTGATTTGCTTATTTATGCAAAACCGGTGTAGCCAATCGCGGTTGAAACACGTGCATATTAAAACGCGTTGGCTACAGGTGAGGCCCACCCACGGCGTTCAAAAGATTTAGGAATATTCAGCGAGGAATGGGCGTTGTCCGCCCAATAGCAGCTCAAGCTGCCCCGAAAGGCACGCCTCTTAAATCGTCTTTTCTCCGCTCTGATTGGTTCTTCCACCTGTCAATCACCCCTCGCTTACAGCCTTCGCAGTTCCACGGCGATGCGCTCGATTCAGGCTAACGGAGGAAGAGGCTGTGATGAAGTAGAGATTGAACGCGGTTTCCCCCTCTTATAAGAAGACGCCGGCCACTTTTAGATTGTCATCTTTCTACGACAGCGAAGGTCGCTGCTAGGAGGCGACGGAAAGAAATGAATTGTCGCGTGTGTGGTGTTAGGTACAAAAAAGGGTAGCAAGCTAGTTAGCCTGCCTGATTTGCGCTAACCCGCTGGCTATCTGTCGTTTGCAGCCTGTGGAAGCAAATGTTTGCTAACGGCCACTAGCCTCCCGCTCACCAGGGTAACGATACGGTGATTTTAGCACAGGCGGCGTTAACCCGCGCACTGTCATGTTTCATTCCGCCCTGCCTTTCCTCGCCGTCTGTTAGCTAGTCCTTTAGCTAGCTGGCGTGTCGGTTAGCTAGCCGATGGACAGTTTTGCGGGCGGTCTGTGTCACTACTCGGGCGCCGTTTGGTCTTGGTACTGGGGCGGTTAGCTAAGCTAGTTAGCGGAGCGGCACGGATGTCGTGGCAGGCAAGCTCGTCCCGTCCACACCGGGACTCAAGCTGGTAAGGGTCGGCGCGTCAAAAAAACCCCGAGAGGACAGCGGAGGACTGTAGGTGGGGGAGAGTTCATTTCAGTGTGACCGGTAAGCACGCAGGACAATCTGCTCTCGGATTTAATGAGCCGAGTGAGACGGCTGGCCTCGGCAGTCACATCTGGACGTACGCTGCTAGCCTCCGTGCTAATTAGATAAACATTGGCTTCGGCTGTTTTGATTGTCGGCACTAGTTTCGTTACTCCTATTTGTATTTTCCGTGCTGCAACGCACACGTTACCGGTTGTATCTCTCAGTTTGTCGTTGTGGTCGTCGTTATTAACAGATTTAGATATTCAGGGCCCTAACTAACCTCAGGCCCCGCGGTTATTTCCATTGCTCTTCAGCGAATCGGCTTGTTTCATATCGAAAGGCCTTGGTGATATGCGCCGTTTTCAGCATTAACGCCCTTTTCTCCGATCATTTCATTTATTGTCTCGGAACACTGAAAAAAACCGGGCCAGTGCCACCTGCTAGAGCCCACTCTCCCCGTGTCTTCAGACTGAGAGGCGTCTCTTATAAACACTACGGCGATGACACTGGAGTCCATGATGGCTTGCTGCCTGAGTGAGGAGGCCAAGGAGTCGAAAAGAATCAACGCTGAGATCGACAAGCAGCTTCGCAGAGACAAGCGAGATGCCAGGAGAGAGCTGAAGCTCCTGCTGCTGGGTAATGTAGTCCACCGTGTTTTTTCTCCAGCACAGCTGGGGCTGGTCGCCTCAAGGTTCATGAATGATGTATGTCCTGCTAACATGTGTGCTGTTTGTCAAAAGTATTTAGACTTTTTAAGGTGCAACATTAAATTGTTCTGTTGTCAGTGCAGCACAAAAATTGATTCCGCGATTAGTGCAGTGATTGTACTGAAATGTTGCTATTGCGTATGACTAGACCGCTGTATTTAACCTTTAATTATGTATAGATTGTGTTTGCATGTGTGAGATCATGGAAATGTTGCAAATTGTGTGAAATTTCATCCTATTTTATACTGTCTGCCCCCAGTATCAAACTGAATCACATACCACAAATTTTAAGTTATTGAAAATGTATCAGAGCTTTTGCTAAAATAATCTGTGTATAATTGAATTGTGATGAAATTTACACCCCTAGTACACATTAGTACAACCACAGTTGTTTGTAATCCCCATACAAAGCCTTGCCAGCAGAATGGGACACTAGTGCATTTGCACATTAGGTCAATTTTATTTCTATAATGCTTTTTACAACTGACGTTGTCTCAAAACAGCTTTACAGAATGTGTGTCCAAGCCCATAAATTGGCAAGCCAAAGGTGATGGAGGCAAAGATAAACTGGGGGAGGAGCCAAGGCTCAGAAGGGAAACTCATCCTTCTCTGGTTGACACCAGATAGCAATAACCAACAGAAGAAAATAAATATAAATCTCGTTTTAAAGAGGCGGCAGCAGTTCCTCGTGTACACTTGGGCCCCAGTGATTTTCGATCAGTTAGGTCAAACATCGGGTCGTTTGTAGGGGCTCTCCTCAGTAGGAGTGGGTGGGTTCTAGCAGGCTAAATGCCAAGCATCAGCTACAGGGGTGTAAAACGCCCCAGCATTGGACTGTCGATCATTTAGGCTGCTCCATCCAGTACCTTTGGGATGAGGTGGAGTAGCGTTTGTGAACCAGAACTAATCTTCAAGAAAATCAGTACCTGACCTCACTAATGTTTTCATGGCTAAATTCAAATAAAATTCTTCAAGCAGTGAGCCACATGCAGTGTGAAGCTTTTCCAGGAGAGTGAAGGCTGTTTCTGAAGGAAAGAAAGGTTCAGATTCACTGTTAACATCAGCAATTTCAGCAATGTTGAATGACCTGGTGTCTTAAAACTTTTGGACAGATAGTATATGTGAGTTTTGTTGCGGGTATGGCTTTATGGTAGTGACGTGCATGTTTGAACCTGAATAAAACAAAGCCATCAGGGTAGTAGTTATTTTTCTTTTGCCTTGAGGGACTTTTGCAACACCTGTCTGCTTTAGGTGCCGCCAGCAACAAGTACATCCGTCACGTAGTGTAAAAGGCAAATGTATTTTTCAACTAACCGTGGCAAAATGGTACTTATCTACCTTGACTTGAATGTTTGCTTTGGTTGAGTGTTTGATGAATTCTGTTCAAATGTATAATCCTGTTGAAACAGGGAGATCAAGCTACAGAACAATAGTTCACAGTTGATCATGTGACAGCACTGTCATCTGTAGAGACCATGTGTCATCACATTTTTACTGTGTATTTGAACTAACAATCACAGAAAATGTTTGTTTGAAAATAATCAAGAAGTCTATGTACAGGGATTTGTTCAAGCAGAACTAATTATGCTGTATTTTTAATGAAGCCGAATTAGCGTATAAGTACTAACCTTATCCACAAATACACAAAATGCTTTTCTGAGCGTATCACAAATCATAGTTTTTGTGAGGTCACAACCATACATATTTCCATATTTAGCCTTTAATGGTTTAGCCCTGTCCCTTCACATGGAACTTCTGTGATTGGATAGAGGCTCATTTGCATATTGCAGCCTATTGCGATATCAGTATTGCAGACACTGATATTGCTATATTGATGTACAGATGATGTGCAGCCCTAGTTCAACATCGTGTATCCTAGTACATGACAAGATTGTTTTTAATTTACAGTCCTTAAAGTTTTTTGTACACTCGCTTCGTAACAAGTGCATAACTAGTATCTAACAATGTGCCCATGTCCATCACCTTGTTGAATGTAACCAAGTGTTAAGATGTGAAATTTCTCAAATGCAAGTTGTTTGCAGGGTTTGGCGATATGGCAGAAATAGTAGACTTGTGTGTCATTTTTTTGTGCTATTATCATTGTTAAATTTGTGTAAGTGTATTAATGCTGTTAGACATTTTTTAGTGCATCATGTCATTAGGCTGTTGGAGCCACAGCATTGATAATGTTTTACATTGTGACTGTCCATATTTAAAAAAAAAAAACAACAACCAAAAACTGAAAATTAAAGCAGTAGTTGATTTTAAAAGTGTTTTAAGGAGCTCATGTAAATGGGCGTGTCCACTGCTCTCTGTTTCTTACTCTTCAGAGAGATCAGTAGGAGAATTTAAAATATCCATTATCACAGGGGTCATCGATTCAGGTCCTGAAGGGCTGAAGTCCAGCACAGTTTGGTGATTTTTCCTGCTGCGCTAGACACTGACCCTGCATGGCTTGAATTGATGACATGCAGCATCAGAGAAAATAAGTAACCCTTTCATTAAGAAGCTTATTTTAATCATCTTTTTAATCATAACAGCCCTAAAAAAGATGCACATGAAGGAAGAGTGCAAAGTGTATGACTTCACTAAAAGTTATTGACTAGTCTTTGATTCCAGCGGTCTTGACAACACTTGGATGCAGAATGCTTCTCAGTGGGATCAAGTAGCATGAGTGCAATTGGTGATGAGCTCTGAAAATGTTTGACGGACGACAGTAAGCCTCCTTTATTGCACTGCAGTGGTTATTTGATTTGCTAGACGAGAATGACCTATGCCTGGAACACACTTCAGTTCGATTGTGCAACATGCCCAGGCAACACTGTCACCTTGAACTAGCATCTCTTTCAGATGCGGCAATAGGTTTCCATGGATGAAGATCAGAAAACAGCTTCATTCTTTCTCACAACTCTACAATCCATTACAGGGCTGAATAGTTGAAACTTTCTTTAGCTAAGGCCTCCGGTCTAATTTTGGCCTAAAAGGCTTTAGCTCACACACGGCATTAATGTCTTGTTTTCCCACTTTGGTGTTGTGCTTTAACTGTTTAACTTTGGAACATTTCTTTGTGTTTTGAAGATCTTAAATTTTCGATAGGTCCTTCTTTTAAATTCTGTATAAAAGTGGGTGTGGCTTAAGCCATAAATAAGGGAATGTGAGCAGTCTGATTAAGAAATGCTTACATTAATAACATGCATACAACAAATAATTTAGACCGGTAGTTTGACCAGTAATTGATATTACCGAACACTGAGGTCATTTAAAAAAGGGCAAATTTATGCAAATGATTGTAGTTTTGTCTTTTACATGCCACTTTTTTTCTTTACCTTTATTTAAATTTCCATTGTATATTCAGTTTAATCTGATACGTTAAAGCTTTAAATAATAGATGATCACATTGCTTTTATGTGATCTTTCACAGTGTATATCTTAAAAGAGTAGATTCTGAAAGACTGCCACCCTTTATACCAACACTAAAATTAATAACTATTAGCAAGCTGGTACTGCAGTACTTACAGTCACCAACAGGTTAAAAGCTAGCATTCAGCAAGAAACTGTCCCTTACAGCGTGTCCGTGTGCAAAACACCCCCTTCTCAGGGTATTTAGCGTTGGTTAAGTGGTCTTCAGTCATAGTGTGGTCGTGCATGTGTACTGGAGCTAATGGCTTATGAAACCGACCACCGACTGCAACACAACCCTTACAGACAAGAGATGTCTTGAGCCTGATGCTGAGTAATGTCCAAACCTTTGGCTTGTTAGTTAAACTCCTGCTGCATTCAGAGTGGGCGTGGGCTCGACGTGGCCGTTCATTGCTTTAGTGTATTAAAAAAATGAGCTCAGATTTATAGAACCTTTGCTTTTTCTTTATTAAGCACTTATTTAATACCAGTTAAAATCTGAATACTTCCTTTATTGCTTACTTTTAAGTCTGCAAGAGAGGGGGAATATGCACAGCTGAGGTTTGAGTTTTTTTAAGTTCCCCCTTAAATGGGTCACAGCTGCACAATTTTATGGTGTAACTGAATAATCTGAAAGCCCTTTGCCTAAAGTCAGTACAAACTGGGCATTAGAGAGATTTTAAGTATAGAATATGTTCTTACACTCATCTGTGTGAAAGCAAGAGTGAGAGAGTGCATGTACTGCATGTTCAGGGTGACGAGAGGATCAATGTTGTCGCACACTGTAGTCTAGCTTGCTTTTGGGGATCTGAAGAAGCGGTTGCACCCAGAAATGTTATTGTGTAGTGTGTCAGACTTCAGAGTGTCAGACTGGCTGACCATATTGGCTCATCTTTTTTTCTTCTTCTTCCTACTGTGGATCGAACTGGGACATTGCAAATTACACCCTATGTGATTGGTACCATAAAATATTTAACATCAATACCCTGCTTAATTAACCTGAGACAGGAGATCAAATTGGGAACAAACCTGTTGTTGTTTTTGAAGAGGAGAGACATTTTTCCAGAATTTCCAATAGACTGCTTTGCTGAACTGTGCAATATGAAGCACTGTGTATAATGTGCAGTGCTACAAAATACAAAGTATGAATTTTGCTTAAACACACAGCCTTGGTTTGGCAGTGGAATGCCTGGGGTTGGTTCAGGATGCTCAAACTTGTAATAATTTCTTTGAAGCTCATTTGCATACTGAAGGCTTCTGAGTTATTATGACCAAATCCAATAATGGGATAATGATAAATAATAGTTTTCAGCCAAGTGACCTATTCCAGCAGAAAGTATTGATCTGAAAGAAGTGTATCAGAAACCAGAGGATGTCCAGACCTGTCCAGATATTACTACTGATTTGCAGTGAATATTTATTTTGATTGCTGTCAAATTTCAGAAGTGTGCACCTTGAAAGGCTGTATTGGTATAATATGTTTATTACATTACTAGATGCGGCTCCATTCATCTGTTCTATAGTATATTTCCTTTCAGTTGGGCTTTTTCAGAGCAGACTTTAAAACACTGAAATTGAAAGCTCTTTCATATGACCTTCACTCAGCTACACTTTTTGTCCATTGAACAGTATGGTTTGCATTGTTTACATAGGTTTTCTCATTCCAGTTGTAGGAACTGTGCTATTAAGACAGGAAGAAATGCTTCAAGAGTGATGGAGGGTTAAATGACGGTGTATATACACGAATGCAGTGTGTGGTGTATATACACGAATGCAGTGTGTATTGTATATATTGTGTATATAATGACGTGTATATAGGAATGCAGTGTGGTGTATAGTGTGTATATAGGAATGCAGTGTGGTGTATAGTGTGTATATATAAATGCAGTGCGGTGTATAGCATATGGTGTATATAGGAATGCAGTGCGGTGTATAGTATGTGTATATATGAATGCAGTGCGGTGTATAGCATATGGTGTATATAGGAATGCAGTGTATAGCATATGGTGTATATAGGAATGCCGTGTATAGCGTATGGTGTATATAGGAATGCAGTGTATAGCATATGGTGTATATAGGAATGCAGTGTATATAGGAATGCAGTGTATAGTTTATGGTGTATATAGGAATGCAGTGCAATGTATGGTGTGTATATATACGAATGCAGTGCTGTGTATAGCATATGGTGTATGTACGAATGCAATGCTGTGTATAGCATATGGTGTGTATATACGAATGCAGTGTATAGTTTATGGTATATATAGGAATGCAGTGTATAGTTTATGGTATATATAGGAATGCAGTGTATAGTTTACGGTGTATATAGGAATGCAGTGCGGTGTATAGTGTGTATATATATGAATACAGTGCTGTGTATAGCATATGGTGTATATACGAATGCAGTGTATAGTTTATGGTATATATACGAATGCAGTGCGGTGTATAGTATATGGTGTATATATGAATGCAGTGTAGTTTATGGTATATATACGAATGCAGTGCGGTGTATAGTATATGGTGTATATACGAATACATTGCAGTGTATAGTCTTGGATATCTCCATGGGCCAGTCTGATATAGAGCTGCAACAATTCACAAGCTATTAAATTTTACTCCACACTGTTCACCCGTATTCTGAATAGTGATAGCCATTCTGTCTGCATTGGTGTAGCTCTACTCAAACACATGGAAGTTGCGAGGAGTGTTTTAGCCAACACTGCTCTTTGGATGAGGTGCAATACAGGGCAAACAGGACAGAGCTTGTTTACATATCAGCGTTAAAGGTAAAGTAACCAAAAACAGCCTGTCTTTGTTTTAGGAGGGAGGTTAAATGAAGAATAAAACAGTAAAAATGAATTCGAAATTGGGCCTCAGGGGGAAAATGTCATATGGACCTTTTAAGTACTTGTAAAATTGTGATGTATGTAATACACTGCAGAAAGCATAGGTGACAATATGGCGTCTTTTGTTTCATTATCAAAACGATGTGAGTGATGTCGATGCAGTAGTGGGGAAGCGAGAGGAAATGGCAGACGCCTAATGGTTCAATTAGTCAATAGTTGTAAGATTACTCAATAAAAGGGGCACACTTCACTTCACATAAGACGCAATATCAGCTATTTGCGTTTTTACATGCTGCACACTCCGTTTTATTTCAAACTGTTCATGCTTTATGTAAATACCCAGTTAAAAGGATACGGAGATGAGCTAGCTACCAGGCTAAACATCTTCTCCAGTCCCGTCACAGGGTTCGAATTACTTTGAATTAGTACTCACGGAGTCATTCACTGTAGAACTGCAGTGGCCCTAAACAACTTCTTTATTAAAGTTAAAATATTACCCCCTACACTAATAAAGGTGGTCAGTTTTGTTGAAATGAAGACTTCTAGTGCCCCCTCTGGTTCAGCTCTGTTATACTACTGCGTTAAACATCTCCGTATTGGAGCAGGAAGTGAAATCACAACGTAACGACCCTGGTGATGATGCCCACGTCATGCAGTTGTAATTCAGCTTAGTTGTACTGTTACTTAAGATTTGCTGTGCCATACTTGAGAAACTTGTCCACCTTCAGCAGTACACCATGTCTTGGCAACAATAGTATCCTGTGAAAAAACTGTTACATGCAGGAAGAATTCTTTATCAAAGATCAAGTTCAAATTCATAACAATTACACTATAATGAAATGAATAGTAATAATAAACAAGATGAATAACTAATAATAAGCAATAATGTGCATTATATTTTTGTCTGACATTTTATAAAAGCAAGACTTTATCAGTACATTTATTTTAGGGCTAATTTTATGATTTAAAACATTAATTAATCTCACACTAAATTCTCAATGAATGGGTTTATGGGTTACTGTGCAATTTGAATGAGAGAACTGGAAATCCATAGCTCATAAAGCCATGTTCAGCAGTCTGAACTTTGTCCACAAGGGGGAGTGGAGAGCGCTGTGGTCACTTTGGATAACATCATTTGAAAAAAAGCAAATTCACACCAGTAGAATCTCACAAATACGTATATTGTATGGAGTTAATACGAACATAGTTTTTGACATGTCGCCCACCTTAGTAAGTATAATTCAATATTTGTTGTAACCGTGTGTGTGGGTTTGATTACTTAGATTACACACATTGCTTATGAAATTACTTCTAGATTTCTCATAAAGGCAATATTGCCAGCCCGTTTACTTAGATGTATATGCGAGTGTCTGCACACACTAGTGCTCTTTTTGCAGCGAAACCGCCTATAGTGCAAGAACGTGGCTGAGCTGAATGTGTGATGGAGAGAGTATGTGTTGGCGTTCTCCACTGGAGAGACCTGAGCCAAGGGCAGCAGCTCTTCATATCAGCCCACACTACTGCTGCACACACAAACGCATGCTGTTGCTGTGTCACATGATTCACATGAAGTGCAAAAGAGCGATGGGAGGCATGGTTTTCCTTTCCCTAAAAGCTGTGATTATTTAAATAATATCCATCAATTAGCAAAATGCAAATAAATTCATGACCGTCAGTGACTACTGGCTTCCATTCATTATCAGTTATGAAGTGCGTTGATTTTTGGATTGTTCGAATAAAGGCTGATTATCACCACAGGTGTAACAATTTCAGTGCAGTACACAAAAATCAGTGGAAAATTAACATTTTAAAATATTCAAATAGGCACCTGAGCCTTAAACAACGTGTGACTGATGAACTGGTCATTGATTAAATAGAAGTATCTGAATGCATCCTAACAGAAAGCAGGGCAATTGGATCTACAGAAGTTTTTTTTTTTTTTACATTGCTGTAAAAGTTTATTGAAGCAAAACTCAATGAAGCTTTGATTTCGAAGTAAATTGACCAAAAAAAAGGTAAGAATTGAAATCAAAGAGTTTTTGAGATTTACACCCCTTAGAAGTATTGGCATGTTTGGGGAAATTGAGAATTGTGCTTTAATTGGCCTCATTTTGGCACCAGTGCAACAGGTTTGCAGGCTAGACTGGTGTTACCGGTGTATATACTCTGTCCAATATTTACTTGGTTGAGCAGTGTTGAAGTACCTGTTTCACAATAGGAATACCCAATGAGTCAGGTGTTTAAGCGAGTGTGTTCTTTGACACACCCGACCTGGATGTGACTTGCCCATGCTTTTCATTTTTTTAAACCCATTAATTGTATTGCCATTGGAATTACAGGGTTGTTTACAACCCTGCATTAGTATTGACTTCTTGGCTTTTCCTTCCAATGATATTGGCACTTTTTCTTTAATGTTAAATAAAGAGCCATTATATAATAGGCCTTTATATAATAATAATAATAATAATAATAATAATAATAATAATAATAACAATAATAATAATAATTATTATTATTATTATTAT
>JBBPDA010000039.1:12021623-12046878 GCA_037974385.1 Arnoldichthys spilopterus
GAGCCATTATATAATAGGCCTTTATATTATTATTATTATTATTATTATTATTATTATTATTATTATTATTATTATTAATAATAATAATTCACATACAGTGCCATCATTAGACTTCAGAGGCTAAAGTGGCCATTACAGATTGATAGTGTCTGCTGATTTTCAGGCTGACATGGTGCTGGTGCAAAGTAGCCACCTGATCGGTTCCCTCATGACCAGAACTACTATAACCAGAACTTTGACATGCATACACTCGTCTTTTAAATGCACCAAGGACCTCCAGATAATTTTTTTTTTTAATGGCAAGTGTAAACATGCCTGAAGTGGCGTGTTTAAGTGTGGCATTAGTTACGACACCAATCACATACTTTTGACCGCAGAAAGATAGTGTAAAGTTTTATGCATGTGGAATGCTACCTCATGATTTGCATACTGAAACCACAGAAGACGCCTACACCACATGTATAGGGTTTAACAATATATAAGCAAATTAAAGTTATCTACTTCAGCATAGGTGTGTAAAATGATTCAACAGTGTATCAGTTTAGTTAATGTGAGGATTTTATTCTCTTCAGTAATTTGTATTTGGTGTAAGAACAGCAGAACACAAACTGTTCACTGTTTAAAACCAAATAGGACCTAAACGGTTCTTTGGAGCGACGCTACAATGAAAGTGATTTTACTTCTTTCAGTGGCTGATTCTTTAAGGAAGCAATATTGTAAAAGAGGTGTGCAAAACTGAACTTCCATATACTTGTTTATCAGCAGACCTTGGTGTCAAAGCAAGGAACAACATTAGAACCCTCATTGAGAAGTTTCCACTCTGGCTGTAAATCACAAGTTTCGTCACAATTTAATCCTACATAGATATTTTTTAGCCCATAAGCTGATACCTTAGCCGTTTTTGATGCCTTTTAAAATATGCAGCAGTTCGGGTGGATAATGGCACCCTGCAGTCCATATAAAATATGAATTTCGCACAATCTGCTACTTTTCCAACAACTCGCACGTAACCATTTTATAATGAAGTCACCAAGCTTCCTGAACACACGTCGATTTGTATGCATTGCATCGATGCATCAGATCGTGTGCTATTTTTAACCAAATTGATTCATTGTTCCACCCCTTATGTACCCAACTTACATATTGTCATTAGTTATTGTCATAACATTTGTGATTTTATTCAAATGTCAAATATTTTCAACACAATTCCACAGTGTAATTTTATTTGCTCTCTTAGATTTTTTTTTTTTATTGACGAGAGCATGAACTCACTTGAGCAGTCACTATTGATAATGGCAACAGCCATAATGACCAGCCAGCTGTGTTCCAGCCACTTTTGTTTTGATCATGTCTGTTGTGTTGTTAACATCTTAAACACGTAAAACAAACTTGGTTTTAAAATTCGTTTTTTTTTAGTTTAGTTACAGTTCTAGCTAGTACTAGCTGTGTCTTCATCACATGATCCTTCTAGCTCAGAGGGTAAAGGTCTTTTTTTCCAACAGCCATTACTTTAACATTATTGGACCAGTATTAACAGGGAACAAACTCATGACAGTAGAACATTGACCAGCTGAATGTCGCAGCCCTGTTTATGCCGGTTTACTTTCTTGCCTATATTGTGTGTTCTATGGCCTATAACGCTGTCCTACCTCTCTGTCCATGAATGGGCATTATAGCTGATTATCCAGTGACCATAAAAGAACCTTACTTCCCATCTAATCCAGATGGGTGGAGTGGTACTAGAAGATTTGACTTACCAGGAACCAAAAATGGCTTGGCTATCAGATAAACATTAGTCCATTACAAGGCAAGGAATGCAGGGAATGCCCTTAAAACTAAGAATGGGGCATCTTGTCATACAGCTAGCATCTTGATATCTTGCAATCAATATTTTTTTTTAACTTGAAATGAGCCTCACAATTAAAATCCCAGGCTGCTTTCTGACCTTCTTCCTGTCCATTCATAGACAGAACTGTTTGAGCGCAGTTTTGGATCTCCCTTGCTCAGGGGACCAATTGCAAGTGCCTTGGCGGGACTTTGTACTGCCAACCACTCTGGTGTCCCAGGCAACAAGATGTCTGGCTTCTGGGTGACAGTGGTGAGGGGGGGAGGGTTAAATCTTATGACAGAGGGCAGGCAAAATAAATCAGAATGGCTTTTATCTGCCGCTAGTTGTCTGAAACGGCGGTGGACTGGTTTAATGCATGATCAGAAGCAGGTGAATTCATCTCTGCTCATTCCCAACTGCTGTGGGCCTAGTGTAGGGCTGGGTGACCTGGGTAAAATGTCATATTGTGATTGGTGGTGCATACTACGCTGGCAGTATGCTTAGCAATATTTTACAACCCGATTCGATGTGATTTTGACCTGCGTTATATCTGTCGGACACTGACAGAAACTGACAGAAACTCCTCTGGATGCTCACAGAACACAGGAGATCGTTTACCTTAAAAGCAGCTTATGAACAATACTTGTGCAGTCCTAGAGTTCAGGACTACACCCTACACACATCTAAGAAAAGGCTTAGGAAAATTCATTTTTGGAATGTGTACATAGCTGCTGACTTTGGATCAGTCAGTACCAGTAGGTGACGAACTTACCGCAGCCATGAGTGTCTTGAGGTGTTTTCACGTTTCTACTGAACACTTGAGTTTGCATCCAGGACCAATGGGCTCATTTGGGGGAAGGGCTCGTTAATGCAGGTTTGTTTTCACACTGAATGATTTAATGAATTAATTGCACATTTGTCTGTGCTGTTTATCAAAATGTTATAACAGGGTCATCATTCACTGATTTCGACGGTAAAGGGGTGGCACACTTTTGTTTTCCATGACGTTTCTGGGGGGGGAAACAGTGTAGTGGGACGATACCTTGCTTAAGGGTACCTCAGTAGTGCCCAGGCCGGGACTCGAACCTGCGACCTTAAGGTCTCAAAGGCAGAGTCCTAACCACTAGGCCACCACTGCCCACCAATAGCTGGGGACGTACCTGCTTCCACCATTTTTAGGCATGTAGGACAGCATGAGACATGTATACATTATTCAGAGCCAGCCCTGTTTTTTCCTTCATTTCTTTCCCCCGCCAGTGCAGCACTCAAAACGGGGAGTAACGTGTAGTGGCCGTAGGTGTCATCTTTGTTTTCTAGAGGGCTGGTGTCCAGCACTGTTTGGTGGTTTTTCCTGCTCAAACACCTAAATCACAACTCATTTGTTAATTCCCAAGTTTAATGGTTGTGCTTTGAGTGGAGGAATGACCAAACTGTCCTGCACCAGAGTTGTGCTATAGAGGTGGTGATGGGACTGTTGGCAGAACTTTGCTTGTTAGTGTTTGGCCCTGTTCACACTGGCATTCAATCTCAGGTCAGTGAATGTGCTCTGAGCTCCAAGGCCTGGAAGTTGTTTTGTAGTGGTGCTTGATTGACATCAGTATGACTGTTCAGCACCAGCCTGGAGCTCAGACTCTAATTCAGTGTGTTGACCTGTGTTGGGGCAGTAATCAGGCAGTCTAGACAGTTTTTAACCTGTAGGGTTTGAGGTTCATCCCTCATTGGCTCTGTGAAATATGGATCAGTTGTCTTTATTTGACGTGACCCTTCACCTTCTTGTGTTAAAAATCCTTCTGATACAGTAACGTAGACCGAGAAACACCACCACTACCACTACTGGGTTCACCCTCTGACTGTAGAGTCATGGGGTATATTCAAGAAATCAACAGCATGTAAACACAGTCAAGATGTTCTGCGGGATTGCGTCGTTCATTAGGATTTTGGCAGAATTTGACGTCAAGGAAAAGCTGCAGGCGACTTTTTTTTCTTTTTTTTTTTTAAATGCCATCTGAAGGCGCATCTGACTGAACGTAAGTCCCGAAAGCCTGTGTGGATTGTCTGATTTGCTCCAGATTTGATGGATGATTTGACCAGAAAAACAGTCTGCATTTGATGTGCACTCACCTGACACCACAGACGTCAGAAAAACGTTTGATTCAGACGTCCGTGTGGACAGGGCTTATTGAGAAGGCTGGCCCGACGTGAGCATCAGAGGTATAAAAGGCAAATCCTGCTCGCAAGATCCTGTCAGAGCTAAATGTTTAGGAAAAGAATTGTAATCACCTGTTCATCTCTTCAGCTGAAAGTAAAGCTTGCTCGAAAAAAAAAAACGTTCCCTTCATTCACAGTAAAATGTCTGTTCTCTGCCATCTCTCCATCTTAAGTGTGGTCCATAATTAGCCTTTCAGTTGCAGTAGGTTGATTTGCAGTGATGCAGGAAAGCACAGCCTGACCTGCCTCAGTCTTGTTTAAATTTAAAGATGCTGCTTATACGTCAGTTTTCCCACTGGTGTTAATTAGGAGCAAACGTTATAAGTGACTAACCGAAACTTGTAGTGCTGGTGTGGTTGACCGATGTATTTAAGTGACCTTTCCTATTTTTGGTCAGTTTCTCTGTCAGGGTGGAGCCATTATTTGCTGTGAGGAGGGGGGGGGGGGCACAGTTTGGCCTCCTCTTTGAAAATCGGTTTACTGTGTGCTAAATGCTGTAATGGGTTGCCATGACAACCGTTTCTGCACCAGGACCGTGTGCAGTGGCCAGTATAGCCTGGTTTCTGTCTTACTGCCGTCGTGCACGCTTTGTTTTCACCACATGAGAAGTTGAATCTGAATCTCTGACGATCAGTGTTCTTGAACACAGCCGTTTAAACCTGGTAAAGGCCAGTTAACCTGCAAACATGCCGGTCGTCTCCTTTGTGTCATCATTTATTAAAAGATTTGCTTCTTTTAAAAAATATGATCATATCTCCCACTTTGCTCCCACTGGTACAAGGTCACCGTCAGTGGTGTGCAAGTCCGCGCTCTCATACAGCAAATGGATCGAGTCTCTTGGCCTGACCTAGATTTTACCGCACAGCGAAACCTACTAGGGAAGAAAATCAGCCGAGCGCTCCAGAAGAATTTTGCCTTTATAAGCTGGGACTGAGGGGGTAGACATGAAGCCAGGTTGTCATAAAACCAGGGAAAAAATGGCAAGCTGATTTTATGCAAAAGGTGAGTTAATTGTAATAGTTAATAGTTGATTAATGTTTACACAAGTGGGGAAAAAGCCAAATTCATTTGAAATATGAAAGGGAGTGAGTCGTCATTGTGAACACACCACAGCACTCAGTGCACTACAAGGTAGTGCAACCTCTGACCAATCTGTGTGGAAGCAGTGGGCAGGGGACGGTACCTTTACTCACGAGTCTTACCTCTGTAGTTCTTTGACCAATCTGGGATTTGAACCAGCGACCTTCACAGGGGAAAATGTTAGACCACCACTGCCCTGGATTATGGTTCCGGTTCTCACTACTGAAAATGAAGGTGTTTATTTTACTTGGAGTGTAACAAGAAGTTGATTATGTGATTTATTATGTGATCTAGTTGATTATTGCTTCCCCAGATTCTGTTCTGTCTTGAATCTGTCCTGGTGTTTGTGCACACAGATAATTGAAGCTACGTTTTGGTGCTTTAAGCTAAATAGTTTGAGGACAAGGCCTGAATGTCGTCAGTGTTAAGTCCCTGCGTATGTGTTCCTGGGTTTCTTTCTCATTGCTCATTGAGAACTTGGCTCTGTGCTTTCAAGTCTGAGGGAGCTCTGCTTATGCAACCGAACCGTTTAATGGGATTCCCCTGTCAGTATATAGCTGTGTGTGTGTGTTTGAGGCTGGAAAGTTGAGGTTAGAAGGGAAAACACAACATGACATTGGCGTCTTTCCCTTTCCCCTTACATTCTTTTTCTCTGCTTTATTGCAACAACAGTAGCTTTATTTGCTTCCTGTGATGTATGTGGAAGCTGCTACTAGATGTTTTGTAAGGATGAATGCCAGTTACACCTCTTCTCGGCATATTCAAGTAGAGAAATGTTCTCCCCTCATATAACATTTTGTAATATTTGTGTTTTGTATGTGTTTCGCTCTTCTATAGGAACTGGTGAGAGCGGCAAGAGCACATTCATCAAACAGATGCGCATCATCCATGGGTCTGGATACACTGACGAAGACAAGCGTAGCTTCACCAAGCTAGTATACCAGAACATCTTCACCTCCATGCAGGCTATGATTCGTGCCATGGACAATCTCAAGATCCAGTACAAGTATGAGCAAAACAAGGTGAGAATGACCGAATGTTGTGGCATTGAGTGGGTGGGCTTAACTAAAATAGCTTCAGGTTTTTGTTGGGTAATGCAGATTGGGTGTGACCAGGCAGTGGCTAATGTAGGCTGGACCACCGATATGACTGCAGGATGCGATCGGATTCATTGGAAGAAGTAAATCTAATAATTTTTTCCTAAATGTTGGCACCCCTTCATTTAATACTGCAGCCTTTTTATTCAAACATACGTTTTTTTCTGTAATACTTGATGAGCCTGAAGAACACATGGTGAGGTACCTGAGACTATTCCTGAATACAAAATCTCTCCAGATCCTTCTGATTGAGTTACACACGTGTAGACTGTCCTCTTGAGCTCATCCATCAAGTTTTCTATGGGTTTCAGTTTATGGGACTAGAATGTCTATGGCAACCTTAATTCAGTCCCTAATTCAGTCAGTGTATTCAAACAAGTTATTCAGGGCTTTTGGAAGCACAGATCCACCACCAGCAATAGGCAAGAAATGTTTTTCTGCATGGCTGTCTTTGTGTTTACGCCAAACCCATCTCTGATGTTTACCAAAAAGCTCTCATCTGATCGTACATGTTGCTGGAACTTTTAGTGGAACTGTAGTTTGTTGATGGAAGTTTTCCTCTGGCAACCCTCTTATCTTGTGATTTTATTGGTGGAATTTGAATTTTGGGAGACGTTCTAGACCAAAGAACTAGCGTCTGCAGTGTATGAGCTGTGATCCTTGGAAATCCTTGGCCACTTTTGTTACACCATTGCTGTATTCTTTCTCACAGTAATGGATAACTTGGAGAATTTGGCCTGTGTCCCCTCCATATTAATGCTCCAGTGAAACAGGAAGTCATGGCTGACCGTTTAAGTTTTCCTAATCACTTGGGAAAATTATGAGCGTAATATGAACGTGAGCGATTTGTCATTGTGAACACATCACAGCACACGGTGCACCACAACAATATGCAACCTCTGCATTTAACTTTTTTTGCAGTGGGCAGGTGAAGTGGGGAGTGGTGCTTGGGGATGGTACCTTGCTCACAGGTACCTCAGTGGTACCTTTATCCGTCTGGTATTTGAACCGGCACCCTTCAGATCACAGGGGCAACTTTCTAACCATTGCATCACCACTGCCCCAAATATGAATGGGAGTATACTTCAGTTAGCTTCTACTCATAGGAATGGCAAGGGATGCCACCAACTGTGGCACACACATTTGAGAAAAATATATACTATATCATTTTACGTTTTTTTTTCTTTAATTAATTGTTTAACTTTTTAATAAATGTTTGTTGATATAAATGTGATAATAATTTGAACGAAAGACTGGAAGTAAATTCAATAAAGGGAGTCATTGCCTATTTGCCCATTTTTGTGAAGGGTGTACTGTAAGTGTAGTCATTTTTGCCCAATCTCAGCTTTCAGTTGTACCATGTAATCATTTTTGCTTCACATTGCTCACTGTGTGTATTGGGGGCAAACAAATTGTGATCTTAAAGAGTTCCCTAATGAGTATGAAACGGCCCTAATCTGGTTCTGAAAGCGCAATGTTTTGAGACATTTCCAATTGAATATGTTGTACAGTGTAGACTTTGACGTTTGCTTTTTGCCCACAGGCCAACGCATTAGTGGTGCGAGAAGTGGATGTGGAGAAGGTTTGCTCTTTTGACCAGCCCTACATCAATGCAATAAAGGTGCTGTGGGCCGACCCCGGCATCCAGGAAGCCTATGATCGCAGGAGAGAATACCAGCTCTCAGACTCCACCAAATAGTGAGTGTGTCTCTATAATAATGACTTAAAATTAAGATTTGGAAAATACTTTTGTTTTAATTTGATGTAATATTGCATTTTTTAAAATTACATATGGCTTTATTTAATGCCCCAGAGGCAATGTAACCGCAGATCATTCGCAATCTGTGAATGTTTCCAAAGTTGGATGTTTGTGTGAGATAAACGCATGTGCTCAGATACATATTTGTATTTTCTGTTTTTCTCTTTTGCTGTAAATGATTGACACCCACAGTTACCTTGGCGATTTAGAGCGCATAGCTGTTCCAGGGTACATGCCCTCCCAACAAGATGTCCTGAGGGTCCGAGTGCCCACCACTGGCATCATAGAGTACCCTTTTGATCTGGAGAATATAATCTTCAGGTACCACTGACCCCCAGACCTGCTGTGGCCCTACAGTCACATCTGTCGCTGTCCAGGCACTCTGCTGCTGCACTGCCGCCCGCCGTGATCACATTCTCTCTCTCTCTCGATCTGAGACTAGCGCCATCACAGTCTCTGCTGTCGCCACTGACGCTCTCCTTAATGCCCCAGAATCAACTCTTTTGTTGGTAATAACCGGATAGATGTCCGCAAAGGTCAGCGAGATGCTATCAGGGCTTTGGCTGCAAACCGAGACATCATGGGCTTGGTGGTGGAGCACGATTAAAGATCCGCAAGGGTGTCGGCTCAGAACCCTGAACTGTAGGATCCCAAATTTCCTCTTGGTGTTGCTAGGGAGTCTCACGGACACTAATCGCAAATTTGATTATCTGCTGTCACGCCTCAATTTTCTGTCTCTTTGTCTCCCTCTCTCTTTCCTCCACTTCCTCAATCTCTCGCTGCATCTTTTCTGCCTCTAGCTATCTAAGTGATCTGGATCGTATTGCGGACTCCTCGTATCTCCCAACCCAACAAGATGTGCTTAGGGTTCGCATTCCAACTACAGGGATCATTGAATACCCTTTCGACTTGCAAAGCATCATTTTCAGGTAGAAAGTAGTGACAGGAATCACTCTTCATTTTCATGTTGTCATGATCATGTGCTTTTCATCAGTGTAATGCAATCGGTCAGGTCTCCTGAAACTGAATGACACCAAGTGCTACAAGGTTCCTAACGCACGGTCACATCCTTTAATAGTGACACGTAAATATTCCTTTCAGTCATTAACTATCTTTTACCCTGTTTTGCATGTCCTAAGGCCATTTTGTCATTTTATGTGGTTTACTGTGCATACAATTTAAAAATTCACTGCTTTTTGAGTTTCTACCACTTTTCAGCAGTAAGGGCAATGTCCTCATGTAGCCTTCTGATGGCCCTGACACACCAAGCCAGCTGTTGTCCATTGGATGCCATGAGGTTGTGGTGATAGCTGGT
This sequence comes from Arnoldichthys spilopterus, assembly GCA_037974385.1. Lineage (NCBI taxonomy): Eukaryota > Metazoa > Chordata > Actinopteri > Characiformes > Lepidarchidae > Arnoldichthys > Arnoldichthys spilopterus. The sequence goes on from JBBPDA010000039.1 coordinate 12,030,911, forward strand.
GGCTGACTTTCAACAGTAGTTGGTGTGGGGTGTCCTGCAGTCTTGGCTGTATTCGGATTTGTTTGTTAATGCTGTTTTGCTCAGTTGACCATGTTGGGTTGCATGAAGTATTAGCTGTAGTGTTTGCAGTGTGTTCGAATGCAAATTTTCAAAGACGAGAAACCATAAGCTGATGGAAGGGGCTCATCAGTTCTCCTTGGTTGTAACTTTGTGGTTATGGACCCCAAGGTTTTTAACATTTGTCATACAGTGCAGACGATGAAAAAAATGTCGAATTGCAATGTAGCGGCACAGAGTTTGCTTTTTCAACATTAGCGTGAACGAGTCTAGGTTATTTGTAGCGTCACCGCATCCTAACAGAGCAGTAGCTCAGTCCTGTACTGTTTGCTGTTTGTGAAAACTGCCTCTCTACCTTCAGCTAGGAGAGGACAGCTAAGAGAGGATGCCGCTGAACAGGAGTGATTACAAAAGCGTGCAGATCGATGGGGAGCCAGTATGTTGGGCCCGCCTACGCGGACCACTGCTCGAAATAGCTCCGCTCCCAACAAGCTTCAGCTCGAGAGGTTCCCTCTCTGCTCAACATGTTCACAGAACGAACGCACTTTAAGGACATTCACTGCAGTAATCCTTATTCTGATGTGATGTATTTAGCAGAGCCGTTTTGACGCCTAATGGTTGTTTAACCTAGCATTTAATAGTGGCGACGTTGCCTCAGCTTGAAGACAAAGCCCCACTGGAGAGCTTTCACTAGAGGTGATTTTAAGGCGCAGTGGTTCAAAAGACACAATGCCTGCGGTACATGGTAGCATGCCAAACGCCTCTACCTCAAACATTTAATTGTATTGGAACCAGATGAAAATGTCTCTCTCCTGTAGCTCATCCTACACAGAAGCACTTATCCTCGTAAGTAGGTCAGTCAGTCATCCTAGCTGGAGGAAAAGAGGTTGGCTGAAGCGAAGGAGCTTTATTTTAGGCTAGCGCTCCTGGAGGAGCCCATTTATCAAAGCTGTACGCCTGGCCGCTGGGGGACGCAGGTAGCAAGACCAAGGGGCCCACACAAAATATATCTGTGCTTGCGTTCCCTTTTAAGTCACTGGATCCACATTAAACAGACTGAACTGCTGAGGATTGGTTAGTTTGTGTAGATATTTTTCATCAGAACACAAGAAGGGGGGGGGGGGGGGATCACACATTTTATTTTGGTGGTTTTTGGAGTTCGCTTACACTGATCTTCTCGCATTATGAGGAAGGGCCACGTTTTGAATAAATCTTATACACCATTTCCAGTTGATCAGGTTCACTTACCTTGTACCGGTATTCATTCACACTCGGTAGCCTATAGACTTACATAGCCTATAGAGATGTGTTCAGTTTCTGACCTTCCCATCTTGGAATGATGTAGAATTCGTCTTCTTCCTTGGGTGGTCACTGGAAAGGGAAGCACCCTAGAATTGGTTCAAATGTGTCTGGCACTGCAGCAGTGTGTGCCTACAAATGTCGTAAACCTGCTGTATGTTAAGTGTAGATAATGTGGTTTTTTCATTAACACCACATTGACAGTCTTGGCGATTGAAGTCGTGGCTCACTCCGTATGTTTGTCTGCTAACCTATGTTATGTACTCCTAGACGTCCTCCACACCATACGGCCCTTATTGCCCTGTGTCTGCATCAACCTGAGGTTTGCATGTGGTGTTGCTTGGAGGTTTCTATGTTCACATTATGTAGCCAGACTTCACATACTTCACTTTTCAAAGCTGTTCCTTCCAGCATGTTCTTTCTGTTGCATGCCATTTCCTTCAAGACAATGTTACGTTTCCTTTCCCCTTAACTATATGTGAGTTGCTGTTGAAGTTTACTACAATAACTGTTAATGTAAGTGAATGTATTACAGTGTTCTGAATGTGTAAAGTGTGTTCTGTTCTAAAAAGACAAATATAAAGCATTGGCCAAAAGCATTATTGACATTCTGACAAATATTTAGAAATAAGTGAGATGTTTTATCCATGGTTTTTCCTACTTAAACAGACCGACGTGGAAACAAAGTACATTCTATTGAAATTGTTGAATTCATTTTTTTTATTTACTTATTTTTTCCTCCCATCATTTTACCCTCTGTGGCACAGTGCATGCATATAAAGGTGATCATACTCCCAACAAGTGATACACAAAATTGACATTGTGATCATTTTCATAATTCTAATGAACAAACAAAAACAGACGGGTCTTCTTCAAAGCTGACATCTAGGATCTGGTTTTTGTTTTCTGTCGTGTCTCTTAATTATTTATTTGAAAGAAGTCATCTACACGTGGTGTATGTAACAAACCACTCCCAGTTTGTCCAGAACCAGCTGTTTCAGCAAATTCAGCTCAAGAGTTAGACCTTTCGATGCAAAATGGAATCTCTTAGAACCACAGATGTCGCGCAACTGTATGTATGCGAGTGCTTACATTAACAATCAAAGCGGTTGGTCAAATTTGACCTGCATGGGAGACTTGTCAGGAAAAGATTTTCCAAAAAACACTTGCTGTCCAATAATATTAGAGCAAGACTACAATACTACAAGACTTCAGTTGCCAATTAACATATAAACATAGACCAGGCCTTTTGGAATAATGTAGATAGTTGTTTGGCTACAGGAACAGTAGACATGATGTAAGAAAAGAACATGAACTGTGAAGCATGGTGGTGGAAATATGACGGATTGGGGTTGCTTTGCTGCTTTAGAAACTGGGCAGTTTATGATCATTGATTCAGCTATGAATGTTCTGTCAAGTGTGTGGAATTTGAAAAGAGTAATATAAGAAAGAAAACTCTTAAAGATCAAAATTTTTTACAAGCCAATGTCTGAGACTGGTGGACAATTTATGCCAAACGACTTAAAGAAGTTTGGCAGTATTCTGTGTGAACTTTATCAACAGGAGAATACGTTAGGCTACTTTTCCTTGTGGTTTTGATTAGGTATATCACCTTTATCTGTAGGCGCTGTATCAAAGAGGGGGAAATGTTTGCTTATTCAAATGTGTTAGAAAAAAAATCAACTATTTTCATCCGGTGTACTTATTTTTACCACTTGACAGTTTATTTGTAAACAGTGTTGTTGGTTCCAGGATCCTAATAGTGGTTTATTAAAGGTACAAACTCATTTATTGATGAAATATGATGTGTGCTTGTGCTTTAAGTGACATTTGTGCCTGTGTTTTGTTTTTTGTTTTTTTTTGGGGGGGGGGGGGTTGCTATATTGTGCACAAAAAACAATGTAATTAACCTAAACGTGGTTCATAATTATCCCATTTAATCCCAGTTTAGTTGCTTCCTTCAGTCTGAACATTGGTGACCGTTCTGTTTGCATTATTCCGATGTCCGTATCTTTTCCCTCAATCACAGGATGGTGGATGTGGGCGGGCAGCGGTCAGAGCGCAGGAAGTGGATCCACTGCTTTGAGAATGTGACGTCCATCATGTTCCTGGTTGCCCTGAGCGAGTATGATCAGGTCTTGGTGGAGTCCGATAACGAGGTGCGCTGATCTTGAGCTTTTTGCTTGTCTACTCCACATGAGTCCCTAAAGAAGACGAAAGCAATCACCAGTGAAATACAGCAACATGAGAAGGATTTGACTGAGCACAGAATTGACAGAACTTCATTATGTAATCTGTTGCTGTTTTTGTTGTTGACAACTTTATTTTGGTGTAATGCGTTTGCACAGGCTTCTGGATTCTACTCCAGGTGCGTGAAGCCAGTAGCGGGTAAACTGCGTACATACTACAGGATTTTTCATCTGATTTTGGCCCTAATTTCCCTTTTTAATGAAACTTCAGGTCTTGACAGGTTTTTGTATTTTATTCATAAATTCAGCCCTGCTTTTACCAGACTGGGGGTACTTCCTTCTTTCCTGAACACTTACCTTTATAAGAGTTGACTTTAAAAATCCTGTGGTTAGTACCTTGCTTTACATTGTATTCCCTAGGTTTTAGTTCAGCCATGCTCAGCCTTCTAGTGAAAAATGAATTAATGTCATGTCTGCCTTTCAAGACCTGTTTCTGAAAGGATGGGAAACATCCTTGTGGTGCTGACTGGCATTTAGAATCGTGGCAAACTAGTGCCATATTTATTATGCCCATTTCCTGCTAATTGCAAAAAAAAAAAAAAATCTCATGAAACTTAAAAATAAAAATTAGCATAAGAATTCTTGTGGTAAACTCCATGAGAACCTTTCTGACTGAGAATTAATATACAGGGTTCTTTCAGGGCATCTAATCCATGCTTGGGAATTAATAGCTGTGTTCGTGTGAAAGTAGCAACACTGATTTATTACAATGCAAAAACACTGGTGGTCATTTTGTCAATGAGCACGTTTTATTTGGCACAGAACTTCTCTGCACACACAGGCAAAATCTTTCAGGAACCAGGTAGTGTCCTGCTAGTTGCAGATTTAAATAGGATTCCACCCCTCAGCGATCACTGATACAACTGCGCTTTCCTTCAGTAGCAGCCCTCCAGGGTCCTGATTCTCCGCCCAGCCCTCGGGGCCTCCTAGCCAGACCACATTTTCCACATTTTTATTCTGTTCCAGCTTCCTACACTCTTGGGGCTAAGGGCTATAGAATGCTGATTACCTGTCTGAGATTTTGAAAGCTGGAATAGAATACAGATTCAGGTTCATGATGATGATGATGATGATGATGAAGGGTTTTGTTTATATCATTTATTTGGTTCTTTTTTATATAGAACCGAATGGAGGAGAGCAAGGCTCTTTTTCGGACAATAATCACCTACCCCTGGTTCCAGAACTCCTCTGTAATTTTGTTCCTCAACAAAAAGGACCTGCTGGAGGAAAAGATCATGTACTCTCACCTGGTCGACTACTTTCCTGAATTTGACGGTAAATTTTCTTTGCTTCTCAAAATGTCCTTTCCCTTGCTTTGACCAGAAGACTACAGAGACACCCAGTGGTGAAGATGTGAACTGCAACTTTTTACAGTTGATTTGCACATTTGAAAGTATTTGTATGAAAGTAATTATTGTAATGTGGGTGAGATTAAGGTTGATTGCAGAGGGCAATTGCTACTGTTCAGTTATACTTAAAGAGTATTTTATTCATGCTTTAAACTCAGTATGATAAACAAATCAATAATAAAAACAAAAAATTCATATTGACCAACTTTTAAAGAACAGATGTCTGAAAATATAATCTTTCATTATTGTGGGGCCTACCTGAACCTCACTTTGGTTACTCCTCTTGGCTGTTTCTTTGTAGCAGCAAAACGCAAAGCAGCCCAACCTCTTTTATTCGCTTTTAGGCCCACAGAGAGATGCACAGGCAGGGCGCGAGTTCATTCTGAAGATGTTCGTGGACCTGAATCCAGACAGCGACAAAATCATCTACTCTCACTTCACCTGCGCCACAGACACGGAGAACATCCGGTTCGTCTTCGCTGCAGTCAAAGACACCATCCTGCAGCTCAACCTCAAAGAGTACAACCTGGTGTGAGGGATGGTGCGATAAAGCAGGACACTGCGGCCCAGAATATAAGATTTTTATGTAAACCCCTCCTTTCTCACACGAACACACACTACACATACACATACTCTTATCATAATCAAGACGGACACAGTCTTTCTTTTCCGCAGGCACAGGTGTTTATTTGTACTTTTTATTTGCCCGTTGTTTTGTCATTCTGGCAGTGTTATCAGTTGCTACAGAAAGGTGAAGGCTCTCGCCCTCACCCATCAGTTGATAACCGTTCTGCCCATCCCTTCTGATTGCTTCTCTAATAGAAGGGGTAGGGCACTTGGACTGTGCGTGGCGGTGGTCGACAGGGTCCTAGTTTGCACTGTAGCGGAGTTGCAGGTGACGGCTGAGGTAAGAACTTGGTGAAAGGAGACCCTGGCCTTTATCTTAAGAGGACACCTTGTGAATGGAGGACTAACTGCAAAGAGTGAAACGTTATCATGGGCAAGATTCTAGCAGGGCATTGGGTGCAGTTTTTCTGCCTCTCCGAGGCTAAACTTCAGCTAAACTTCACCTTGTATCCTTGAATGTACCGTGGTCTAGTTTTGGAATTAAATGGGTTTTGGGGCAGTACACAATTCATTGAATTTTTGTTGGAAATAATGATCTCACGGTCACACGTGCTACCACTGCACTCTGAAAAGCAACGGTTCTTCACGAACCTTCTTGGGGGGGGGGGGTTCCTTCACCAAATTAGTGACGAATAACAGCGTTATCACATGAGGTTCAGTATGTAGTTCTCAGTGCCAAAAACGAATTGCAGCCCTACATCAACAAACTGATTAGCATAACTCGCAGTAGGTTTCCTCCTCCATCTGTACCATTTGCCATATTTGGATTCGGCTTCTTCTGAAGTACATGCTTTTTACCAGTGTTGGCTGCATTACTCGGTACAGTTGAAGGGACAGAATGAATATTTAATGAAGTTTGCGAAACGCGCCTGTATCTCATGTATGTTTACATACATTGTTAAGAAACTCTGGCTCAAGAAGTTTAATCTAATTCAGGTATTATTTTGCCACATAGTATCTATTACTTAGACAATGTGTTCTATTTGTCGAATACTGTCGTTATGCAGCTTTTCATGCTTTTGTCATGGTTAAATTTAACAAATGAAGGTCATTTCAAAGCTCTGTGTGTACAGGGAGGCTAGGAAGCAAGAGTTGGAAGCAAATTGTAAAAGCTACACCACCCCAAACCTAACTTGTAGTGTTGAAACTGCTGGTTCAATGTAGAACATTTCTTTTGGCCAACGTAGTACAAAAGAATGCTGTACAAAGTGAAATCGAGATTTTCTATTTATGTAATTTATGGACCAGATATCTAATGTTAATAACCGGACTCGTTTCCTCCCCCAGTGATTCTTTGAAATGAGTGGGGGTCGGAGTCCATACTGCTGTAAAAATCTATTGGCTAGTGATTGACTTTTCTTTCAGCATTTCGTACATGGTTGTCGCCGTTCGGTTTTTCTTCCTTTTTTTTTTTTTTTTTTTTGTGCTCGAGAAGATGGCGCTACACTTTCATGGCGCTTAGACGTCAGTTGATATTCTTATTTGGTCTGTGCTCGCATTTCGTAACATGAGGTTTTCTTTGGTATTGTTTTCAGTACCATATCTTGGTTCTTGCCGTTGATAGCTCTTCAGATTCCATAGCTGATGTTCTTGTCAGTAGATAGATAATTTTCTTTCAATGTAATTCAGGTTAGTTTTCATGCTTTCATTACAAGGGCTAATAACGCGCGAAGGTGACGGAACGAGAGGACTCCATTGAAGACTACAGAGCAATAGGTGCAATGAAGTGAGATGCTGAATCAGGGAGATGGTGTGTTGATATGTGAGTGGTAGGACAGTTATCGTCACCACAGGTATTTTTATTTTTTTTTCATGGTGTTTCATGAATCGTGCTTGATTTAACGTGAACAGAACACCATGTGAAACTCTAGTAATTGCGGGCTTCAGGTAAAAGTTCTTCTCTTGTATGTGTGTGTGTGTAAATATATATTTTTTTTTTTCTTCCCTCGACCGATATAATTGAATCTCCATTTCTGCTAGTATGGACCATACTCTTTTGGGCTTAAAGTGTCGAGGTTAATATGGAAGATGTAGAACTCATTCTTAATCATTTTCTCAAGCATCTCACATTATGCAATTTTTGGTCCAGTGCAGCAACAGGGGCTTGTGGGATACTTGTATCCTTGGGCCTTGTTCTAAAAAGCACTTATGTTTTTTTTTGGTGATTGCGCCCCACTTGGTTTCTACATTTACTGGAAGAATTGTCCCATTTTTGGATGACACAACCTCTTCCTTTGTATTATACTCCCTTTAATAATAGTGCTCAGTATGTTCTGTCTGTGCTGTTTAATATTGTTATCGGAACACTTGAATCCTGAGAGGTGGTGCAGCTTGAGAACAGCTTTGGCCCATGCTGTACCCACGGAGGGTACAAGTAATTATCTTGTTAGTGCCACAAAAACTCATTTATGATGAACTTTCTTTGCCTGTATCTGGATGTATTAGTGAAGCTTTCTTTCTTGGCTTGGAAGTTTGTGCCAGTGTTGCACTGTACATGCTGTTCTTTGGTTAAACTTTGGTTTAAATATTCTAGACTGTAAGCCCGGTCTTCATGTATGGCATAGGTTTTAAATACTAGCAACTCCTGATCGCGTGCATCATGAGTCAATAACTTCTGAGTGAAGAATTCAGGTGCCGGGCCAGCAAAGCTGCCCTTGTGGTTTTGAACACTCTTATAATGTGCAGCACCACTGCACACACGTCAAGCATTTCTGATCATGTGAACTGCATATGTTTATATCTGTACAAACACTAAGATTTGGCGGTATTGCCTAGAAACACCCACATACACTATGTGTCCAAAAGTTCGTGGACACCCGCTCATCCAGCATTTTTCAGAAATCGGCTGTATTAATGGAGAGTCCCCTGCAGTAACAACCTCTTGTGAAAAGGCTATACACTAGGTGTGGAACATTACCGTAAGGATCTGATCGCATGTAGCCACGAGCATTAGAACGGCCAGGTACTGATTGTGGATGATTAAAGAAAATCAGTGGCCATAGAACCGGAGGAACCATATGTTTGGGATGAATTGGAGTGACGCTCATGATCCAGATTTAGAGATCATACAAACCGTTTGTGCACAGTGGAACATGTGCATCGGTAAAGTCACTCATACGAGGGGCTGTCTGGATACTTTTGGGCATATAATGTACCAGGGCCTGTAATTTCCTGTGAACAGAAAACACTACCAGAGCACATCAACCTGTGCTCCAGAAATGAATGTTACGCTTTAATCATTCATATGCTTTCCAGGGGTGCTTGTCCAGCTCCTGAATTCTTGATGGTTTAGCTTTTGTTCTCCCAGGGTTCTCTTCTCTACTGAACCTGCTGAGGTCCTGAGACATTTGTTTGTCCAAGCACGTTCCTGGTACTCCGACATCTGAACACTAATTAATGGAAAAGATGTTTTTGCTTGAGATCCATGATGATGTGATGGATATATAAAATATGAGGCTTTTTGTTGTTGTTTTTCTCAAACGCTATTACCCGAACACTTGTATGTAGGACCACTTAATATAACTTTTTTTTTTTTTTGTAATGGTGTATAAAATTGAAGGTTTTTTTTTGTTTGTTTTCTTTCTTTTTTTCTTTTTTTTTAAGCATACCAAATGTAAATGATGTATTATAATGAGTGTGCCAATTCCCTTTCTTTGTAGAGCCAGACTCTTTTAACAAGTGCCAATATTGTGTAAAATCATAAAGGACTTGGGTCTGTGTATTTTATGGTCCTGTTTTTAAAGCAAGCCAACACCAAGTACGTGATTTACGTTTAAGAAAAAAGACAGTTTTGCTCTTTATTTAAGGCTAAAGATGATAAACTGCTGTTTTTAAATGAAGCAACATTAAATGCATGTATTAGTTTTGCTGGGGAAGGTTGGGTGGCCTAACTGTTGATCATTTACAGTATTTTAGCCATATTTCTCTTTTTGTATGTTTTCATTTCAACCACTGTTGCCTGAACCTCATTCAAACATGAAAACGATTTTCATAACCTTCTCCTTGAAAGAAAAATTATCCGTTTTAAATTGGAATAAACTTTGTTCCTATACTTGTTCTGTCTTCTTGTTTTATTGAAGCCACTAATCTGTGACCTGTCTCTGGCCCTCTCTTGTAAAAAATTTAATTTTTCTCAATTTGGCGCAGATAAATATTGTTTCAAGGTGCTCAATTGAATTGGCCACTCCCCTGGCCGTCTAGGGAAACAACACTAAAAAACGGTGTTCATGGACTGAATAGCTTTTGTGATGTCAGCACATTTATTATGAGTCTGCAGTACGAGTGTTTTAGCCTGTTTTTTTATTGTGCCTTAATTCTAAAGAGTGTATTGATGAATTTTGTACATAAAACTTTACAGGGGGGTGGGTTATGACTTGGGTATATGAACCCTTTTAATACAGTAAACTGTGGTATGTTGAGGGTGGGGTGGGGTATATGGGCCCTTTTTAATACAGTAAACGGTGACATGTTGAGGGTAGGGTGGGGTATATGGGCCCTTTAATACAGTAAACTGACATGTTGAGGGTGGGGTGGGGTATATGGGCCCTTTAATACAGTAAACAGTGACATGTTGAGGGTGGGGTGGGTTATATGGGCCCTTTAATACAGTAAGCCGTGATGTTTTAATTGTGAACACGCTCAAGCACCACAACAAAATGCACCCATGGAGCAGCGGGCAGCTATCGAGAGCGCCCGGGAAGCAGTGGGGCAGTACCTTGCTCAAGGGTACCTCAGTAGTGCCCGGGCTGGAAAATGAACCTGCGACCTCCAGGTCTCAAAGACAGCATCGTGACCACTAGGCCACCACTGCCCACATGGGCCCTTTATAGTAAACCGTGATATGTTGAGGTGTGTGTGTGGGGGGGGGGGTGGTGGTGGTGGTGTATGGGCCCTTTAATAAGTAAAAAGTTTAATAAGTAAAGCGTATATAGGCTCTTTAATACAGTTAACAGTGATATGTTGAGGGGTGTGGATGGGGTGTTAGGGGACAGAGGTATATTGGCTCTTTAATACAGTAAACCGTGATATGTTGAGGGGTGTGGATGGGGTGTTAGGGGACAGAGGTATATTGGCTCTTTAATACAGTAAACAGTGATATGTTGAGAGGTGTGGATGGGGTATTAGGGGACTGGGGTATATGGGCCCTTTAATATAGTAAACGGTGTTATGTTGAGGGGTGTGTGTGGGGGGTCCTCAAAAACAAGGGAAAGCTGTGATTAAAGTGTTTCTCAAGTCGATCACTGATTAAGCCACACACCTTTTGTCGCCCTCATGTGGCGTCACTGTGGACTGGAGTAACCTAGTTCTTCGTGTACAAATGTGGTGAAAGTGGCTTTTATCTGTTTTGATCTGGATGGGGCCCAGTTTTGCTTGGTGCACAGCTCCATCCGGAGCTACTGATTAGTGCCACCGCACTCGAGAGTGAGCGAGTTGCTCAGGCGCTGTTGCGACTGTGCGGATCCAGGCGCCTTCAACGTAGCTTCACAGCAAACAACCAATCCGGAGGAGGCGAGAAACTCACTCGGCGCAAGTCTGGGCACTGCCTCAGGGCAAAAACGGGAGCTGGCAGAGCAGGAGACTCCAAATCCTTCATGGTCAGCGCTTGACGGGTCCACTCAACGGGGCTTAGATTTGTCCCCCTCCCGCCCCTCGCCGAATGGTACCTGAAGAACGAGCGGAGAGACACAGACCCCCTCATCAGCGTTACCTGTGTCGGTGCCATACTAGCGGGCTTAGCTAGCCAGCTCAATCAGCTACAGCTGGCGGCGGCGAACAAAGAAGAAGCATTTTTTGAGAAGCTCCGCTTTCGCTACACGTCTGTCTAGCGTTCGAGGAGAAAGGGGGCACACCAGAAACTGTCATGATGTTTCCACAATCCAGGCACTCGGTAAGTGTTTATTTTTTCCGTCTTTTTTTCTCCTGACCGCGTACTTACAGCTAGCAGAATGACATTAGCATATGGAGCTAGCACGCTAGCCCGCCTCGTCCATGTAGCACTGCTAGCTGCCGCCGCTCTCCAAGCAAAACTTAGGAGCCTTTATCGATTTTTATTGTGCCTGTTACGGCTATTAGCTCCGTAAATCACCTAACTGGATGACGGGTATCTACCTCGGTAAAACAATAACGCTTTGTGGATGGAGAATGAGCCGTGTGTAAATCTGCCACCGTCTGCGTTTTTGTTTACATCAGCAGAGGAACTTACAAGCTAAGCTCCAGCCTCAGCTGCACCATGCACAACAAAACTATGGGCCCAAAAGAGGAAGATTGTTGTTTTGTTCGCCTACAACCAGTAGCAGACAATACGTCTAATAATTTCACAACGAACTGCTATTGCTTATGGCATCAAATGAGAGAACTTTAGTTCATTTATTCCAGATTATTTTGCCCATGGATTTGTAACAAACTCCCACCTTCCCTTTGAGCAGAGCAGGAGCATCATGTGGACCCTGTTGCCCATGCTGGACCTCATGTAAGGCATCCAGAAATCTCAGTAAACTATAAATACAAGATGTGTCTTCATTAATAGGCTTGTCAGGCTTTGCGGGATTAATATAGCTGTGCTACCATGTGGCCATACATCCCAGATTGAGAGAGATCTCTCTAGATCCAGTTTGGCTGCTAAACTGATTAAAACACTTTACTCTCTGTGACTATCACACATCTTTTCCCCGCTTGATCACAAGACTTCTAACATCATAAAACTGTGGGTCTCAGATGCAGGCCTTAGGATGCTTGAACCATCATCCAGCTGTTCATGAGTTGAGTCGATGCTTTAGGGGTGGGGATTACCTTCAATAGGGGGTCCACAGGTTTGGAGGTGGAAACCATTGCCATTGCCTAGACCAGGCATGGGGAGCTGAGGGCCGGAGTCCAGCATGGTTCCGTGATTTAGCACACAGACTAAACCTAGTAAATAACTGATGGGAAGGATCAGGTGGGCTTGAGCAGGAAAATTACTAGACTGTGCAGAAATCTGGCTCGCCCGGCTCAGAGTTCCCCACCTTGTCATAGATTAGTTATTTTTAGGGCTGTCATTCTGTTATTACTATTAAATTACTTTACTGTAGTAATAACCGACTATTTGGGAGATTAACCAATTGATCAAAGTGCTTGTATGGTCAGGCAATGCAAATGGGCTTAACTAAACTGTAACGCACTGTGCAGAGCTTGAAAACGCACACATGCATATATACGGGGTGAAAATGCATATAAATGGCTGTGCAACTCATGCAGTCCTGCTGTACAATGACCTATGCAAACTTCAGCATTGAAATTGCAAACTAATTAGTAAACCAAGTTATTAAGAACATAAATTTGAATCAGTTTGTATTTTTCAGCCCAGTAATCCGTCTGTAGTGGTGACGGCTTTTATATTTTATTTGAGTGCTGTAGATGGTGCATATGGTTTTACAGTGATGGTGTTGGACCTTCTAGTGACTGCACTGAAAGATAACCTGATCTTATAGATTAATCACAAACCCTTTGGTAAAACCTGTAAGTATTGGCTGAAATATATCAGGCAACTCTAACACAGTTACAGCTTTTAGCAGTGTGCTTTAGTTTTACAGTGAGCGTTTAAGTGGCAGGAACACCGCAGGTGTGCTGTCGAAATGAAAGCTGAGGCAGTGTGTGTGTGGTGTAGTGTGGGGAACCTTCCGAGACATTAGTTGTAATATCACAATCAGTCTTATCTTCTTGTTCTGAAATGATTCTGTTAAACGTTCCAGAAGTGCCGAGAGCACAAATAGAGAAGTGTAGCTAAACCGCTGATCTTTGCAATCCTGAGGCGTGTAAAGCTTATGCGACCCTCCTGCAAGAAGTTTCTCCTTAGCTGTAGCTGGATGATGGTAGCAGCACAGCCGTGATCATGTCCTACAGTTTTCATCATTTTTTTCCTTTTCAGTGCTTACAATGTTTTTGGATTTCTGTTCCAAAAGCAGCTGTGGTTCATTTTTTATGTGGTAATATTGGTGTCCTGCCTCTATAGTTTAACAGGCTGCTAGGGCTGATTAGATTATGAAAAAATAAAAAAAATGATTATTTTTGAATCACCAGCGTCTTCTAGACTGGTTGTGATCAGCTCCAGTGAAATCCAGAGGTAATAAAGGACAAAACGAGGGCATCTTTACGAAGCAAATGGGGCACAATAATTGATTTATCTCAATTATCTGGTTTTCATACCCATTCAGTTACGCCAATACTGATGAGTTTTAATAGGGGGAGTTTCATCATCATAATCTCTCAGTGCAGAGTTTGACAGTTGGCACTGTGGCAAGTTACATCTGCAAGAAATGGGCTTGAAAACATGGCAGTTTGATATTTTCTCCAAGTCTTTCAGCTCTAAGCCCAAAGACTTTTTCTGCCAAGTCTTGAGTTTTTGTGGGTCTGAACTGAAATCTTTATCAGAGGTCACATCTGCTGCTGTGGTTCATTTGCTACTTTTTCCTCAGTGAGTTGGTAAAGAGCTTATTTAGCAAAATGGGCTGTTAACCAGTGTCTGCACCTTTTGAGTCATACTTGCTAAAAGGAAAAGACGATGGTCTCCATTATTGCTTGATTAATCAATTGCTTCTTCCTCGCCTTGTTTTTGAAATGTTGTGCTCCATGTTGCCTACTGCTTTTTGGATATGAGAAAAAATAAATATTGTGACGTCATATACCATAAAAACCAAGAAAAACCAAATAAATTGGTTCTCATGATTTCACGGCTTTCACTGATTGGGTCTCTGCCCTAATTTTGACCTCCGGACAGAAAATCCAATTGAACCTGAAGCTGTATTCAGCTCGTAGTGTGCACGAACATGTTTCATCGCAGCAGTAGTTTCTACGTACACCATAAGTGCTTGCTGGCAGTGCACCAGACATTGTGAATGTTGAACAGACTTTTGCAGTGAACTGATTGCAGTGGCCAAGTGGCTCATTAAGAGTCATGTATGATTAGTCGCTGCCGTCCTGCTGGCTCAGTGAGGCCGTTCTGAAGACAGTGGAGGTTCACCCGCTTGGCTCTGTCTGGTCTGAATGCTCTTCGGAGGTAGAGGAAGCAGAGCGTTACTTGGTTGCCACGGCAGAGTGACTCCATAGCAACGACATCTTGCCGCTCATGACAGCAAAGGTGTTTACTGAGACTGACCTGAATGGCTCCCAGCTGCAGCTGTGTGTCCTGCTGACACTGTGATGGAGCTGTGAGACGCGCTCATCTGATATCTGCTGGCCAAAGGCAACACCCCCCCAACTTTACCCTCAGGCTCTGTCTGTCCTGTTTTACTCTCCTCTTCCAGGGCTGTAGGAATGTGTCCGTGCATCTTGGTGCACAAGTCAGCTCAGCTGTTGGTTTTGGAATGCTATAACGTATTATTGCCATTTTTTTATACACAAAATACATTTTCGAATGTTAAAATAAGTAATAAAAGCACTAAAGAGGAAACTGGATTAAGCTGAATTGCTTGATTTGCTTAAAAACTGTTGATTCAAAATTCAAGTCAAGTCAAGTCAAGTAGGCTTTTATTGTCATTTCAACCATATACAGTTCACACAGTACACAGTGAAACGAAACAACGTTCCTCCAGGACCACAAACACTACACAACTAACAACTAACAACATAAAGTGCAGTGTGTGCAAGGATGTGCAAACGTTGCAGGACTGTTTCATTTTAAGGAGCATCATTGGTTTTGCTTAAGTGAGAGTAACATACTGCGGTGTGAAAAACACTGAATGAAAATGATTTGTACTCATACTTTGAGTTTATCTAAAAAATCTGGCACTGTTGGCTCTTTTTCCTTCGTCCCCTCTTAATACTTATCCTGACACATCGCATATCAGGAAAAAATCTCAAAATATCATGATAATATATTTTTGCCACGTGGCCCAGGCCTAACTTCGTATGTCACTTTTTTAGTTTCTCCTTAATTTTTTTCAGAGGGATACTTACGTCCATCTCTCTGGATTCATTCATGACACCGCAGTTGAAACAGCATGGACTACGAATTGATAAGAATGATCAAACCAGTCCACTGAGAGCCCAGAATTAATGGCTTAACACTTCACTAATGGTATAAATTTGTAATATCACAATTGTAGTGTATTAACAAAATGAGCAGTGTTGTGTTATTGATCAAATGTGCTGCAAATGGTCAAAAAGTGCTGATGCACAAACTGAGAATTTCAACAGGCTTTATATCGAAAACCACTAATAAAATTAGCAGCATCAACAAGAAAACAGCAGTGCACCGGGTCTGTTATAGATGACATTGCCTTCTCTACAGTTTCTTCAAAAACATTCTGCACTGATCATCTATAACATTAAGTGAAGTGAAAGTGACTATTTGTCGTTGTGAACACACTCAAGCACCACAACGAAATGCAACCTCTGCATTTAACCCATCACA
>JBBPDA010000039.1:12087210-12101616 GCA_037974385.1 Arnoldichthys spilopterus
AACCTACTGCAGCCTTTGGACAGTGGGAGGAAACCGGAGAACCCGGAGGAAACACACGCGAACACGGGGAGAGCTTGGAAACTCCGCAGGGGATCGAACCCAGGACCTTCTCACTGTGAGGTGACAGTGCTAACCACTGCACCACCGTGCCGCCCCCGTGATGTCAGCTCACGTCAGTTTGTGGAAGAGGGCTTCTCCTATCAGGCAAAGGTAAGGAGGGTATTGGCCGCGGCATTTTATGATGCAATACACTCTCCGAATCAGAATGGCCAAATGTTTTGCGACAAGTTGAACACTTTTAATGTTGCCGTATGTAATGGTTTTATTTTAAGGTGTCAAACCGACAAACATGTCATGTAGAATTAAATGTATTTAAATATTCTTAAATTTACATTTACATTTATTCATTTGGCTGACGCCTTTATCCAAAGCGACTTCCAGGACAGAGGAAACAATCAAGCGATCGCATTGCATACAGTAACACTGAGAGTGGTGCTACATGGAGACCAACGCATTGCTCATAGTTATAAAATAAATAACAGACGTAATTACTGTAGTACATACATACGCCAAGTGCTTATACAACTACAGAGAGCAACTACTGCAATAAGTAAGCACGCCAAGATCTTAAACTACCACCGAGAGGAACTTCGATACATACGCCAAGTGCTTATACAACTACAGAGAGAAACCGCAATACATACTTATGCCAAGTTCTTATACTACTACAGAGAGCAACTACAATAACTACATGCATATACCAGGTGCTTACACTAGCTACAGAGAGCAACTACAGCAATAGATA
This sequence comes from Arnoldichthys spilopterus, assembly GCA_037974385.1. Lineage (NCBI taxonomy): Eukaryota > Metazoa > Chordata > Actinopteri > Characiformes > Lepidarchidae > Arnoldichthys > Arnoldichthys spilopterus. The sequence continues at coordinate 12,088,016 of JBBPDA010000039.1, forward strand.
CATGTACCAAGTGCTTACAAAAACTACTACAGTAGAACAATTGACAGGAGCTAGGGTAAAAGTTACAATAAAAACTTAAAACTATTTTCCTGGATGAAGTCTGGTTGGTTATCTGGGAGCAGTAGTTCGTGTGTGACCGCTAGGTTTATGTGCTGAGGTGGGTGCGGAAAAGTTGAGTCTTGAGTCCCTTCTTGAATGTTGAGAGAGACTTGTATCTTGTTCCACCATTGAGGAACAATGAAGGTGAAGAGTCTGGTGTGGAGTTTGATTCCACGAGGGGATGGAATCTCCAGTCGTAGTTCACTCACTGATCTGAGTGACCTGGTGGGTGTGTATGTCTGGATGAGTGATCTCATGTAGCCAGGGGATGATCCATGGATGATCTTGTAGGTGTAGCACCAAGGACTTGAACTTGATGCGAGTGGAGATGGGGAGCCAGTGCAGGGAGCGAAGAAGTGGTGTCACGTGAGCGCGTCTCGGCTGGTTGAAGATCAGCCTTGCTGCCGCGTTCTGTATCCTCTGGAGTGGCTTGATTGAGGTTGCAGGTAAACCAGCCAGCAGTGAATTGCAATAGTCAAATTAAATATATTTGTGTCCTGTTTTTTCTCTAATTTCACCCACTTGCTAGGACTCCCCTAATCACACACCACAACCAGAACTAGGAGGGTGTGGGATAGCATGTGCCATATGCCAACAGGGTTAGCATGCGCAATTCATTTCACCTATAAGCCGAATATGGCACTGTAGAGTTGGTGTATTGGCAAATTCATTCAACTTTCAATACATAGCAAAACTACTTGCAACTAATAGGGACGAGTTGTTGCGACTGGGTCATGGATGAGGCCAGTGCATCAGCGTCCTCACAGGCTGTCCCAGGACAAGCCAAATGTACAGCCTAATCTCTAGGCATCATTATAACCAGTGGTATACTGGTCTGAACTGAGCTGCAGTGACCTAGATGACCAGCGAACGTTCTCCCAGAGGCCTGAGTCCTGCTGTGTTTACTGAGGAGAGTCTGGGCAGCTTGTGGAAAGTGCTTTCATCTCAGCATTCATTCTTTATTCACCCGTTTACTGCCTTCTCCATGCAGCGGGCCTGTGAAGTGGGAAAGCACCCCAGGCTAAGAGTACAATAGCGCCCTTCTGCCTCCTCCTCTCGCACTCCCTCGCTCTCCCTCGTCCTCAGTTCTTCCGTCTCTTCATCTCTTTCTCTTTCTTTCACTGTCCACACCAGCTTCAACCCAGTCTTTCTGTCCACATCCTTTTCAACTGCTCGTCAACTTTCTCTCACCTTGTCTCTCAACTTTCTTTAGTCACCTTCATTCTTATCTTTTGTGTGTCTTTCTCCGCACATCTGCCTGCCTGTCTATCTGTCTGTCTGTTGGTCTCTTGCTGGTTTTCTCTCTGTCTTTAGTACTGTTTGGACTGTATACATTTTCCAGACTTGGGTCTATGGGGGGCAGTGGCAGTGCAATGGTTAGGGAGCTGCCCATGTGATCAGAAGGTCACGGGTACAAATCCCGGACTGGCAAAGGACTGGTATAAAGAGGTAACCGTGAGCAACGTCCCATTCCCAAGTACTGCTCCGTGTTTTATTGTGGTGTGCTGTACTATGGTGTGTTCACAATGATAAATAATCACTCGCCTAATGTTACCAAGTGTAATATCGAGGACTTGCACACAGGGGCAGTCTGTGGCACAGGCGACTTGTGCGGTTGCCTAGGGTGCAAAATTTGTGGGTGGGGGGGCTACCAAAAATTGGTAAAAGTTTTTTTTTTTGATCTGCAGAAGTTCGACTAAAGGGAGTTCAGCTCATAAGCGCTTTGTGTTTCCCCACCTACATTCATATAAGGCCTGGCCCCTGCACCAGGATTGGCTAAAGTTCAGACTCAGAAGCAGCTTGCCGAGAGCCAGTTGGTGAGCTGCTTGTAAATATGAACTACTATTCTATCCAAGGGCAGTTAGAGGGACACTGCTTACCAATCCTTGTGGAGGAGGCAGGACTTGTCGGAATACGGGTGGGAAAACACTGGCTCATGAAAAATAAGTGCTTTGGAGAAAAAGACTAGTTATTATATCAGGAATGTTATCTACTATTTATTGAAAAAATTGTTTAAGGTGTTCCAGTGAATGTTAGCGGTCCACTTGGTGGGAGTGGGGGCATTGGCAGTTGTGTGTGTGTGTGTGTGTGTGTAAGAGGAGGGTGCTTCTGAAAAGCTACGTATAACACTATTAAAGGGCTGATATCATGGAAAACTGAATGCCCCTTGTTTTTAAATATGAAATGATGTAATTGTTAATGTTTCAAAATATACAGTTCACTCCCTGGTCTTTACAACCCTAAGCTGAAACTAAGCTGCAAAAACAACCAGTTTTAATTTGTTGTTTTTTGTGATGTCATGAAAAAATAAATGCATTTACAAATATCAGCCACAGCCTGTAGGAGCTTAGACTCACCCAGACCCAGTCTGGTCTGCTTTTGGATAGGGAACAGTACAGGGCAGCCAATTAAAATGGAAATCATTTACATACAGTCGTGTGAAAAAACAAATACACCCCATGGAAATGGTGGATTTTTTTACAACATATCTGAACAAGCAAACATTTCATGCTAATAGCTAATATTGCCGCCTTTAGCAGGTATTTTATGCATATTTATTCACCAGTCCCTGACATTGGTTTGCTGAAGATTTTTGACCACTCTTCCACATGTGTCCCATTACTGTGGCCGATCCCATGAGGAAAGTCTGGTTCGCATCAGTCAATCTGCTTTTGAGCTAAATTTGCTGGGGCAGCCAGTCCTGGACAAATTGGAGGTTGACTGAAATCTACACTTGAAAATGACTTTTCTGATTTATTTGAAATAATTTAGAGATCTCGTTAAATCACTTGCCAGACTCTTAGGCATCCACGACCTTTTCTCTGATGGTCTTAGAGAGTACTATTGAATGTGGCATGATAACATCACACACTTCAATGGCAAGGAGAAAACCAGACCCTAGAAGTCAGGTTTAATAAGACAGGCTTCACCTGTCGGAGGTTCTTATCAGTAGCACCCAATCTAGAACACCTGATTCTAATTTTATGGGCTTGAACTTGTAATAAATGTAAAGGTTTACTTACATTTTCCACATGACTGATCTGAACTGCAAAATATCATGGGTTGAGCGCGACATGTTTGTTTGTTCAGCTGTGTTGTAAAAATCAACAATGGGATGTGCTGTTTTTTTTCCCACGACTGTAGATCAGTCTTGAAGTCGCTGTATCAAAAACAGCCTTCAGGTGTTAGATTGAGGTGCTGGTGGTTTTATATTCTTCACAGTTGACTTTGAAAGAGCAGAGTGAACAACATTTGAGTGGCTGTAATCTCTACAAACGGGGGGATTGAAATGTTAGTTAAAGTGAACATGACGTGACTAAAATGACAGAGATACTCTGGCAATAATTATCACCTCTCTGTGCAAAACTAATCCTGCCCAAACTGTGTTTTTGTCACACAAACACACACACACACACAGTACACACCACATCTCGTGCAGTGCGCTAGTCCTTGAGTGATAATTATATGGTAATGGCAGCAGTAACATTGCTGTGGTTGTTTAGGTATGCCACCGTGGCTTGTGGTGAGGATGATGTGGAGGGGTGTGTGTCGGCTAGAGCTGAATCTTGGAACGCTGTCCAGTGTCCCAGTTCACCCAGTTCTCCCGACTACGTCTCCCAGAAGGCGGTGCTGAGGAGCTGTGGTTGCTGGGCCAATGGTGTGCGGTTGTCATGTGGTCTGTTAAAACTGCCAAGGCGGTTGTGTATCTCACTCTAGGCCAACAGCCTCTGTGTGTGTGTGTGTGTGTGTGTGTTTTCATACATTTTAAGGACAAAAGTAGTTTTATAAAAGATTTTATGAGGACTGTATATTTCATGGTTTAAATCAGAAAGATACTCATTCATATGGGCCACACTGGGGCTCATCTACCAACATCTTATTGTTTTTGACCTAAATTTCTTGATAAAATCCAAAAAAAAAAGCATGTCAGGTTTTTAACAACTTATTGCTATGTTGTCACAGGTGCTATCAGCAGATCCTTTAAATTTTGTAAGTTGTGAGGTGGAGCCGTCGCAGATCAGTTGTTCCAGCACATCCCACAGATGCTCGACTGGACTGAGATCTGGGAAATTTGGAGGCCAGGACGACACCTTGAACTCTTCACCACGATCTTCAAAGCATTCCTGAACAATGCGTTAAATGTGGCAGGAAGCATTTTCCTGCTGTAAAAGGCCACTGCCATTAGGGACTACCATTGTCATAAAGGGATATACATGATCCACAGCATGTGTAGGTGGTACATGAATAGCTAAATCCAGAGTTTGCCCAGACCTAGAGCAGAACATTGCCCAGAGCATCACATTCCCTTGACCAATTTGTGTTCTTCCCACAGTGCACCCTGGTGTCATGCCATCACTACTACAACAGGTAAATGACATACCTGGTTGTCCATGTGATGTAAAAGAAAAGAGGACTTCTTCCATCGCTCCAAGGTCCGGTTTCCATGCCTGTGTTCTGTTTGTAGGTGCTGTAGATGGAGGGCAGGGGTTCACATGGGGACACTGATGGGTCTGTGGCTATGCAGCAGGATGCATATGTGTTGTGACATATTCCTCTCCTTAACCAGCATGAGACATTTCAGAGACGGCTACAGTAGCTTTTATGTCAGGTTTGACAGTATAGCCCCTTCATTGCTCTCACAATGAGCCTTGGGCTACCAACACCCTGTCACCGATTTGTGGTTTGTCCTTCCTTGGACCCCTGTTGGTGAATATTTACCAGTGCTGACAGGTAGCACCACAGAAACCTTGCTGTTTGAGAGATGCCCCAACCCAGTCATCTGGCCATAACAACTGGCTTATCAGTAAAAATGACAAAACCTGAATCTCCAAAACTGATCATAGAAAAAAAATATATTTAAATAAAGTTTTATACACACACACACACACACACACACATATATATATATATAGGCTCTGATGCAGACGGGGAGTGAAGGCTAGCCCATCTTGTCCAACAGTAGAAGAACTACTGTGGTAAAGTGATGCTGATTCTGATAGAAAGGGGTGAGAACACACAGTGCACCACACTCAGAGCTGTTTCAGCAGCATTAGATAAGTGATGTTAATGTTATGGCTGACTGGTGTTATTAACTTATCAATTTACTTAGTAACTCTTTGATTACTGATAACAGTGAAAATATTAAGCCATAATAACCCCGAACTCTAAAAACAGACAAGGACACATGAGGAGCACAGAGAGGATAATGACGTTCAAACTGAGATTTCTCTGTCTTGAACACACTTTAAGGGAGAACAATGGGCCACTGACGGCGTGATTAGACTGCAGGATTGCATCAGTGCATACAATCTCACATTTCATACCAGCATGAGAGAAAAAGAAATGACAGTTTACAGTTTGAAGGGCTGCTTCCATTTCTGAGCCGTACTTCCCCTTGGGTTTCACTACAAGCTAAACGGTTGCTCTTTCTTCACCACACTGCACTGCTTTTCTTAGCCTGTATGCTCACACACTTCTTCATGGAGTGTCAGTCAGAAGCCAAATGCTCCATAAACACCATGATCTCACTCTCCAATGAGACGTTCTGCCTCCTCTCACTGTTACTTCACCTAATATTCACCTTCTCAGAGGTGGGAATGAGTCGGGTTGGTAGGGGACATGGGCCTCTGCTGCTGTCCATGATTACCACACCTACAGGATGGGTATATAGGATATATACAGGATGGGGGGTGGGGTGTGGGGGTGTTGTGTGTGGGGGGTTGGTGGCGAAGAGGGAGAGGATACAACAGCAACACAGTAAAGTATGACAATGTGTAATAATGGGCCTTAGACTTAAACACGCACACAAAATCATGTACATAAACACTATAAAATTACAATAAATGCAAATAAACACAAGTTCATATGTACAGTAAACAATCTCACACTGAAAATAAAAGTGACATTTATATTTAGCCTTAGAAAACAAAACCCCTTATTAAAAGAAGCAGCCAAATTGGATTTAAATTCTACTTTTGATGCCGTGTATCCCACCACAAGTTTCCAGGGGCCTTTGGAGAAAAAATGGACCCAAAACATCACAGATCTTCCATCATACTTAACATAGTGGATGAGATTCTTTGAGAGTCATACTTTCTTTAACAATAAACACATCTGACCATAGAACACAGTTCCACTGAGATTGCAGGAAAGATTTGATCAGAAATTGGGAAAACACACTTCCTCTTTCAGGCAGGTTCACTACAGCTCTGGTTGTTTTAAACGTCTTAATCATTGCACTGACAGTGAATAAGGGCATTTCAGGTGTGTAGCTGTAGCTGTCTTTCCATCACTGACCTCACATCAACATCAGTGAGAGCAACAATGTCTGTATGACCTAATCAGTGAGCATGTATCAGCCATAACATTAACACCACAGCTCATTAGTGTACATCAGGTGTAAAGGCTAGGTTGTCTGGTCAGAATAGCTGCTGTGGTTTAAAAAGTGAATGCACCACCGTCCGAGCTGTTTCAGCAGATTGAGGGGGACCTGACTAATATTAGGCCGGCGGTTTTAATGTTATGGCTGCCCGGTTTATTTGGTCAGTGTATTAAACTCCTTTGTGTCTGTAGCCTTATGCTCTTGGAACGCAATGTTATGTCTGTCTGTCACTTTGCAGTTGCTGAGTTAACTGCTTGTTGATTTATCTGTAGGTCTGCTATGAGCTCTGTCCAGCATAGTCTGCTGAAAACGTCTTCTGGTGCTAATCTTATGGACGTTGTTTGTGTGCTGGCATCCGCGTTGTGTTTTATGGTGATAAACCCACCTTGCCTGTAGCTGGAGATAACTTTTATCGAGAGAGCCATCAGCGGAACATGCTGTTTGAATGCTGTATTTGAATGAGAGGGCTACAGTCACGAATTCAATCTCAGCAACACATATTTGGGTTCTGACTTCTGACAGGCATATTCCAAGTAATTTTGTATTATTTTTTATTGATCCATTGCTTCTGAAATGTTCCCTTATCATAACAAAAGAAACATCTATAATTTTATAAATAATATATAAACAAACAATGAAAATAAACAGAAAGATGGAGACAGGACGTTTTGTGTGAGAGCAATAGCAAGGATGAGGTCAGAGAGAGGGCGGGGGGGGGGGGATTTTACGTGTAAGGGTTTGTCTTGTGTCAGAGTGAGGGGAGAGAGAGAGCTGAAAGGTGAGCATACATTAGCCAGTGGTGCAGGCCTGAAGAATCAGGGAGAGAGCTGAGTGGACTGGACTGATCCAAATGCCAGTTGACAAGGCCCCTCCGCTCCCTAGGGAGCCTGTGTCCAACCAGAACAGAATAGCAACACTCCGGCATCCTGCGTGTTCAGATCTGCTCTTTCCAGCCTCAACATTATCCAGTTGTTTAACCACTGGAAGTCTAAGAGTCTTTTTGCTTTTTTGCCATATGTTCATTCAATGTTAAAACAAATATGACCGAATTCCTCTGCTTGTTTCACTGAGCTTTGAGAGCGATAATAAACTAATTCTAAGGTGCTTCTAAGAGGGTTAAAGGTCAACCCTGGTGTCCCAAAGTTTGCTGTATACGCTGACTGGCCAAAACATTAACACCACTAACAGGTAACATGAATAACATTGACTATCTAGTTGTTTCCTTACAATGGCACCTGACACCTGAGATATATTAGGCAGCAAATGAGAAAGTAGTTCTTAAAGTTGATGTGCAGGAAGCAGAAAAAACGGGTGAGCATAAGGATCACAACAGGTCTTGTGGAGTGTTCCAAGGTGTGCAGTAGTTAGTACCTACAAAAAATGATCCAAGAAAGGACAACTGGTGAATCGGCAACAGGGTCATGGGCATCCACGGCTTATTGATGCATGTGGGGAGTGAAGGCTAGCCTGTCTGGTCTGATTCCACAGAAGAGCTACTGTGGTTTAAAAAGTGGATGCTGGTTCTGATAGAAAAGGGGTCAGAACACACAGTGCACCACAGTCAGAGCTGTTTCAGCAGCATGAGGGACCTACTCTGTATTAGGCAAATGGTGTTAATGTTCTGGCTGCTTGGTGTATATTTGGGATACTTCAGATTGAATCCCACCTCTGTTCATGCTCTGGTTCGGTCCAATCAGTATGTTTAGTAGAGAAGAATATTTGCACTGGGCATTACTGCAGTGCTTGCATGTGCTTTGTGATGCAAGCTTCATGGCAGTTGGTGTAATTTGGCTGGATGGTGTACAGCGTCTACACTGAAGCTTTTATAGGTTGATTCATACACCGCAACTCTACCCTGCTTCAAAGAACAAGGAAAATACTGGCAGATGACCAACCTAAAATGAAAATGAGTTCAAGAGGGAGAGGGCAAGTGAGAGGAAGGGAGAAAGAGAGAGGGACAGCGAGAGGGTGAGAGAGAGCGTGGGTGTGTGTGAAGAGTATGTGTTACAGAGTTTGGAAGGAGGGGGAGGAAGGAAAGGAGTGTTTACACGATCACTCCAAGTGTGTGCATGTGTGTGTATGTGCGTGTGTGTGTTTTAGCAGCGGTTCAGGGAAGGGTTAATGTTGTCAGGAGCGGGCGGTGGTCCCAGATGGAAGACTTTTAGCCGCTGAACTTAATTGGCATGACATGGGCCAGGCACCACGCCAACCAGCCAGACCCCAACACAGCTGTGGACGAGAGAGAGAGAGAGGCAGAGCGAGCTTTCATCTCATTCATTTATCACATCCTTTCTTAGTTCAATTACACATTTGTTCCGTTGCTGCAAAATAGAAGAATGATACACATTTTCCTAATGTGTGTACACTTTTCGTACTTTGAAGCATTCTGATCAATTATACAACCCACTGCATGATCTAAGTGGATTGGTCATTACAGCCTGGCACAGTGTGGCCCAGTTGGTCTATTGTGATCTGATTCGGCATTATTAAGTATTCATATTGGGATTTTGTGGCCTGATGGGATCTATGTCCTAGGAGATGGTTTAAGCCTGAGTTGGCCTTTGTTGCATGACTGGACCTTTTGTGTATTTGTGGCCTTAAGATTTCTGGTTGGGATCTTCACGACTTGGTTGGGCCTTTGTTGGGTCTTCTAGTTGGGTCTTCTGGCACTTAAGTGTCTTGAATTTATTTGGCCTAGTTGAGCTTTGTAGCTTGGCTGGAACTGAAGTGAAAGTGACTATTTGTCATTGTGAACACACTCAAGCACCACAACGAAATGTGACCTCTGACTTTAACCCATCACACATGCACACATGGAGGAGCGGGCATCTATCAACAGCACCCAGGGAGCAGTGTAGCGGAATGGTACCTGTGATATGTGGTAGTGACCGGGCCGGCACTCAAACCTGCGACCTTCAGGTCCCAAAGGCAGCGTGCTAACCAGTAAGCCACCACTGCCTAGTCTGGTCTTCATGACATAGGCCATTGAAGCCTTGTTTTTTTGTGGCTTGGTCATGTCTTTGTGGCCTGGTAGGTCATGGTAACCTTAGAAAGTATGTTGGGCATTATGATTGGCTTTTGTTGCCTGATAGTAGTTTTGTCCTGGTTGGTTTTTGGTGGCATTACTTTTCCTTTCTTGAATCTTTGTGGCCTGGATAAGTATTTTTTTGGCCTGATTTTGAGCTGATTAACATGTTTCAGCCCTTTTGGGTCTTTGTAAAATGGGTGGATAACTTTGACCAGGTTTGTCCTTTGTTGGGGCTTCTGGTTGGGGTTTTCATTACTTGATTAGGCCTTTCTTAGATCTTCTGGTTTTGGTTGGAAATTTAAGACCTGGCTAGGTTTTTGTGACCCGACCTTCCACTGTGTCTTTTTTGAATGTCTGTAGGACACGATGTGGCCTGGATGGGTTTCTGGAGCGTGGTTTGGTATTTGTGTTCTGGTTGGGTCTTGGTGTCCTGACTGAGTATTTGATACCTTGTTTGTGTACCACTAGTACAGGACCCACTGTCACCACATGGTTTTTCACAACTGATTCAGCTCATTAGCCCTTTTTTTGAAGCTGACTAAACCTGGTAACCCCTGCTGGACTTTTCTGGACTGGAGATGGACATACCTGATACAAGGGACTCTTCCTTTCCCAGGAAAGATATGTAGATGAGCTTTCAATACTTCATAGTTCAATGCAGTCGTGTGTTTAATAAGTAGATATAGCGTAGAGACCATTTTTGTGAAGAAAATGAGATTAGGGTCAGGGACCAGGTATGCTAAGTTTAATGTGTATGTGGTGGAAACATATAATACTGATTTCTGCAACTTGTGTGTGTGTGTGTGTGCGTGTATGTATGTATATGTGTATGCATACCTGTGCATGTGTGTGTAAACTCTGTCTTATGTCCTGTCCTTGCTCCGGAGTTCAGGCGCCCATAGGTAACCATCATTATTTTTAGTTCTCTTACACCCTTTCTTTCTACCCCCCCCCCCCCCCTTCTCATTCTCTCTCTCTGTCCATTCTCCTCCCATAAACCGAAGCCCAGCTGTTTTTAAGCCTTTTAAACGACAGAACTCCCGCAGGATTCTCAAAACATGGCATCTGGAATTTTTCACCACTGACATCCTCCGTCTGCCCCTCAGCCATTAGCTCTACCACCTCTCTCTCTTTTTCTCTTTGTTTTTTACTCCATTGTTTGCTCACTCACTATTTTAAAGTACATCTCTTTTGCTTTCATTTTTTTCACTCATTCACCCTCTCTCTCTTCCCATTTATTCTTTATCTTTCTTCTTTTTTCACTTAACACATCTGTGCTTTCTCTATCTCATCTTTCTCTTTCATACTCTTCCATTTACTCTCTACTCCTCCTCCCCAATTTGTACAGAAATCTGCTCTCAGTCTTTCTCTCTCTCGCTCTCTCTTTCTCTCTCTGTCCCTCCCTCTGCCCCTTCTCTCTTTCTCTCTCCCTCCCTCTATTGCTTATCTTTCTTGAGCTTTCTTTGCTGTTTTCATCATCCCTCTGCCATATCCATTTACACGCACACGCACACGCACACACACACACACACACACACACACACACAGATTTACTACATCTGCTCACAAGAATCTTTGCCAGTGCATTTTACACTTACATAATGCATTGTGTGTGTGTGTGTGTGTGAGAGAGAGAGAGAGAGAGTGAGAGAGAGAGAGAGAGAGAGAGAAAGGACAAAGCAGCCCTTGGCAGGGAAGGTGATTCTCAGGAGAGAGGCAAAAACCCTGAAAGATACCTGAAATGGCATTTGATGTCACCACTGCACACGACAGATGTGTGCTCCAAAACCCAATAGAGAACGTTCCTCACTGCCCTGCTGCAGCAGAACCCTCACAATACAACATTCACACACTCTCACCAGCGCGTGTGTGTGCCTGAGATTTAGAGCTGTCTTGGTGCAGGCAGCGCTGCATTTCTGCAGTTTCCACAGACGCTCTACCACACACCCACACACATGAACACACAAAATCAGCTCAGATCTTCCCCCGAGCTTTCCACTCACTGATCCCTGAGTGACAGCGAGCACAGTGTCACCGAGGGAAGGTACCACTGTGGTCAGCTCTAAAATGTAGCTGAAGTATTATGATATACTTCTCATGATCATATCAGTACACACTTTTACAGCGTAATCCAGTAAATCAATGCACAGTCACACTGCAGCAGCAGCACTGAATGGACTTCAAACTTACACACAACTTCTGACTACAAGACTTCTGACGCTCAAGCATCACAATGAAACGTGACCTCTGCATTTAACTCTTCACACGTGCAGCGGCAGGCAGCTATCAACAGCGCCGGGGAGCAGTGTAGTGGGACGGTACCTTGCTCAAGGGTACCTCATTGGTGCTTGGGCATGGACTTGAACCTGCAACCTTCAGTCCACTAGGCCACCACTGCCTGGTTTGGTGTTTTTTTTACAATTAATTCAGCTCATTAGCCCTTTTCTGAAACTGACTAAACCTGGTAACCCGTGCTGGACCTTTCTGGACTGGAGATGGACATACCAGATACAAGGGATTCTTCCTTTCCTGCCTTAAACATGTAGATACTTGTAATAGCCTATTGGTGCAGGTTTGTGCCAGTTTTCTCCCTTTCACTAGCCAGGGTTCATTTGTTTAGTAGTAGAAATGCTTTAAAATGTCTGAAAAACAGAATTTTCTGCATATAAAACTTTTAACTACTTTTTACCTTGTCGATGCTTGAAATGTTGCAAACAAAACTGTAAACATGTGCGATGTGTTATATCTTTATAAACAGAAGAAGCTCAGAAGAGGCTAGCTTATGAAACAAAGAAACAGCTTAGTAGACACAGAAGCACAATCACACACTCCATAGTGGTGTAATGAACTTCCTCTTGCCATCAGAACTACTGAGTCCCTTGCTGTCTTAGTAGTATCTTAGTAGAATGACAGCTGTTGATGGGTTTAGCTTTACAGATAGAAGAACAGACATGGACTACAAAGCACTGTTGTTCGTCACTCTGGATAAGTGTGTTTGCTAAATGCTGTAGGTGTAAATGTAAATGTAAAACGTACATGCTTTGCGCATGCTTTGCATGTATAAGATCCAGAGTTCAATCCCCTAAATCTCCAAGTCTGGGCAGTGGTGGCCTAGTGGTTAGGACCTTGCCCTTGGGAAAGGAACATTGCAGGTTCAAGTCCCACCCAGGTACCACTGAGGTACCCTTGAGCAGGGTAACGTCCCACTACACTGTTGCCCACTGCTGCACGTGTTAAATGTAGAGGTTACATTTCCTTGTGGTGCACTTTGTGTGTAATTGAGTGTGTTCACAATGACCGTAGTCACTTTAATGTAATTTCTAGGGCTGTCAAAGTTAATAACAATAATGCTTTTTAATGTCACTGTTTTTGTTAACCTGTAGTATCTTCAGCACAGGCTACTTAGTAGAACTATGGATAAGCCAATAAGCAGCAAACTAACAAAAGCAATAGCAAACCGCTCACCTGATAAAGCTTTGCTCATTCATATATAGCTAAAACATTGTGCTCTGGTTTGTTCATGGAAAAAGTTTCCATTTCTTTAGTGTCAAATCTGAGCAAGTAAAACATGTCAGTAATCACGATTAAAAAATTTATTTATTAACTTATTTATTAATCACATTTGTTTGGTATATTAATCTTTTCACAGCTCAAGTATTTACATTATTTCTCATTTGATAAGAACTTTCTCTATTTTCTCATTTGACAATAACATCCCCTTTGCTAAACTATAACAAACCTAATATTAATACACTTTCAGTATAATCTCTTCATTTTAGCAGGGTGGAGTTTATGGTGTAAATGAAATTCATGAGATAATATACAGTGGAGGAAACAATTATTTGACCCCTCGCTGATTTTGTAAGTTTGTCCAATGACAAAGAAATGGAAAGTCTCAGAACAGGATCGTTTTAATGGTAGGTTTATTTTAACAGTGACAGATAGCACATCAAAAGGAAAATTGAACTAACTTTAAATAAAAGAAACTGAGAAAAAAAACAAAGAAACTGGAAAAAAACTGATTTGCATTTCATTGAGTGAAATAAGTATTTGAACCCTCTAACAAAAAAAGACTTAATACTTAGTGGCAAA
>JBBPDA010000039.1:12102504-12116628 GCA_037974385.1 Arnoldichthys spilopterus
TCTGTGGGAGCCAGAACTCTTAATGGTTGGTAGAGGTTCAAATACTTATTTCACTCAATGAAATGCAAATCAGTTTCCATCTTTTATAAAGTTTTCAATTTTCCTTTTGATGTGCTATCCGTCACTGTTAAAATAAACCTATAATTAAAATGATCCTGTTCTGAGACTTTTCATTTCTTTGTCATTGGACAAATTCACAAAATCAGCGAGGGGTCAAATAATTATTTTCTCCACTGTATATAAAACGTATCAATATCTTTTTTTGCAGCTGGACAATTCACCCGAGCATTATCTACAGTATTGTCTTTTTATTGTGGCCAAATGTGCAATACATCAATGGAAACCTAGCTACTGATACAAAAACACTACATGTGGAGAAACTACAGACTACTAAATATGAGTGAGTGAATGAGTAAATGAGTGGGTTTAATTAAGCCATGTGGTGCTTCACAGTGCATCTCAGCTGATACAGCTGATCTTAGGTCAGTGTTACGACAGGAATCCAGCAAAAGGCGACATCCCGAAGCTCTCATTAGCTAAATTAATAGGTTTAGCTCTCAAACTGTGCTCACAGAGGCCTGGACCTTCAGGCCAAAAGAGCTGGATGAGTATTGGGCTGCTCTGCGCACAAAAAAACACACATCCCTCTAACTGAGCAGCAGCTCATTGCCACGGAAATAGGCAGAAATACTGAAAATGAAGTCGTCAGCACACACTGAGAAATATGACTGAACACACACACACACACACACACACAAATGGAGGTCAGGTCCTGCTAATGTCATTTGTCAGGACATACAAGACATACTGTCGTGTGTGGGTTTGCCTGTAATTAACAGCGCACACGCACACAGGCTGGGCAGAATGACACCGGCAGGCTGAGCTGTATTTGATCTCTCTCTGCAGCGCTGCAAATGTATCATGATGATTTTCCACAACCGGCCCACTCACTCTAACAGGAAATAAAACCCCAGCCCTTATTAAGAGTTGCACAGACTCACATACACACACACACACACACACGCATGCACACACGCACACAACTTCTTCACTCCTACAGCACCTGAATAATCCTCAGTACGACTTTAATGATCCCACCCTGATGGAAGGATAAAGAAGCCACAGCCCGTGTGCTTTACCTGCCTTAATTACAGCAGTGGGTATATGGCATTGCTGTAAGTGCACAGTGTAGAGGTGTGAGGAGTGGCCAGATCAGGCATCAGGAAATAAAAGTGCAAGTATGAGGCAGCGGCTGACAAAGCTGGCAACACAAACTGTTTTCTGCTGGTGCGTAACGTGTTACTTGGCATTGTTTTCGATCTCAAGCCTTGTAGTTCACCTTCAGGAGATTTCACAAAGCAGCATTACTGCCTTATGGATAAAGTGCACATATCATGACAAATCTTAACTGTTTCCTTTTTTTGGGGAATAAAAGAATTTGATGTAGCATGGACCAACAGTTGAGGTTCACTCCTCGGTGCATACACTGGTCAGCCATAACATTAACACCACTTGCTTAACACTGAGTAGGTCCTCATGCTGCTGAAACAGCTCTGACTGTGGTGCACTGTGTGTTCTGACCCCCTTTATATCAGAGTCAGCATCACTTTTTAAACCACAGTAGCTCTGTGGGATCAGACCAGACATAAATCAATGAGCCTTTGGTGCCCATGACCCTACCTACGGAATACCTTGAACACTCCACAAGACCTGCTGTTTTGGAGATGCTCTGACTCGTCTAGTCATCACAATATTGCCATTGTCAAAGTGGCTCAGACCCTTATTTTCGACCATTTTTCTTGCTTTGAGAACTGACTGTTCACTTGCTGCCTGATATGTTGCACCCCTCTGACGGGTGCCACTGTACTGAAATAACTAGATAGTCAATGTTTTTTACTTTACCTGTCAGTGGTGTTAATGTTATGGCTGGTTGGTGTATATGGAAAGAAACAGTCTATTTTAAAGTGATTGTTTTTCTGATGTGTCAAAAAAAAAACACAGTTACTTAAGTCCATTGACTAAGCCTTCAGCAATTTATTGATTTAGCTCCACCCATTCATGTTGAAGATATAAGGAGTGTTGTGGTCTGGAATGCTTTTTGAATGAGTGGCAATAAGCAAAAACCAATAAGAACACATGTAATTTAGTCAGTCTAAAAGAGCAATTCCATCAGTTATATTAAGTTAAATTAGGTAAATCTGTATGTATCTCTCAATGCAAATGGACTTTGAATGGATGAACACGTTCAGGCCAAAACCTTCTCAAACCTGCTGTAATGCAATGTCTCAAGAAATCAGAAATTTATACATTTACATTTTATACATAGCCATTTCTGAAGTAACTTTCTGCGATGGAGCTTTTATAGGTGATAAACTCATTAGATGTGTGGTTCCTTTCACCACCACTGTCAACAATTATTGCCCAGTAAGTTCCTCTAGACCAGAGCATGTCACATGAAAGCATTCTGAAGGACTTTGTCTACATCTTAACTACTGAACTATTCAGAAAATCAAAACCAGTGGAATTCCCATTTGAATGGTAGGAGACAGAGAGAGGTCAGGAAAGGGGCACGTAAACATGATCTATGACTTTAAATATATACAATTAAACAAACATCATAAATGAACCCCAGGGAAAACTTAAAGTACATAGAAAATGTAGGATGTGGGTTCTTACGGAATGCTTCAGCATATTTCAACCTAATATCACCCACATCGGTCAAATCTGGCCAGTTACCATATCATTTCAAGCACATTTTGCTGTACTGGAAAAGACCAGAACACTATCTGACTCAAATTGCACTGATCAGCACTGTCACAACAAGTAAAAGGGCTGTTTGTCATTGTGAACACACTCAAGCACCACAATGAAATGTGACCTCTGCATTTAACCCATCACACATGGAGCAGTGGGCAGCCATCAACATCACCTGGGGAGCCGTGTAGCAGGATGGTACCTCAGTAGTACCCAGGCCGGGACTTGAATCTCCAAGGGCAATGTCCTATCCACTAGGCCACCACTGCCCTGTGTCTCCGAAATAGTAATTAAAGAAGTAGGAAAAATATTCTTAACACTAATTCTTAATTAAAACTCAGTGGGCAGTGGTGGCCTAGTGGTTAGGACACTGCCTTTGGGACCTGAAAGTCGCAGGTTTGAGTCCCAGCCCGGGCACTACTGAGGTACCCTTGAGCAAGGTACTGTCCTGCTACACTGCTCCCCGGGCACCGTTGGTGGCTGCCCGCTGCTCCACGTGTGCACATGTTAAATGCAGAGGTCACATTTCGTTGTGGTGCTTGAGTGTGTTCACAATGACAAAGAGTCTCATTCATTCAAGTGTTCTTTACTTTTAATGCAAACTGATGCGAAAACATGTGGCTTATTTCTACTGGTTCCCGAGTGCAATAAAAATAAATAGAAAAATCTTTCTTTTGGAAATGATGATATAATAATATAATAAGATTAATAAAATAAATGAGTCTAGAAGAATTTTATAGACTAATACTGTTGGATAATTTATCATGAAATGTTCACATTATTTGATCAATGTGGTCAATATCATATTCCAGTGGTGGCATCGGGCAGTGGTGGCCTAGTGGTTAGGACATTGCCCACTACTTCACGTTTGCAAGTGTGATGGGTTAAATGCAGAGGTCACGCTTCGTTGTGGTGCTTGAGTGTGTTCACAATGACAAATAGTCACAGTGTGAACTGGTCATGGTGCCAAACTAGCCTGCATGCACAAAACAACAATAATGAAGATGTGGCATGCAGCACACTGCTGTACGCAAGTAAACATGGAGGTCAGTGAAGTCACCGCTCACGCTTTCACTTCTAAGTGGATGTGCAGTGTTAACCAGTGCATTCATGAGCAGATGATAACGAGGATGAGAAGAAAGTGATCCAAATTTCTAATTATGGCTTTTTGTGGAGCATTGGCTGCTACTTCTGTGTGAAGGTGTGTGTGTGTGTGTGTGTGTGTGTGTGTGTGTGTGTGTGTGTGTGTGTGTGTGTGTGTGGAAGCTGTTCAGAGCCAGGAGTGGTGGGATTGTGACATGAATGATTTCACTGAGGCAGATTTCATCCAAAATTTCAGGATGTCAAAGGCTACTTTTAACTTACCTGTTCTATGGCCCCGCTGTTTTTTTTTTTAGCAAAGTTTCACCCTGAATACTCACAAGGTCTAACACCTCACTGTCCCACCACTGACCACCTCCTTCACAGTGGTCTTTCATGTTTGTATTCACAGAGTGGCACCTGCCAGCACAGAAATGTGACAAATGTCAATCTGGGGTGATGTTAAAGTTGCATGAATTCCGATATGACTGTTCAAACTGTTCAGACTGTTCAGACTGTTCAGACTGTTCAGACTGTTCAGACTGAGATCACATTGCAAAATCTCTGTATATGACCTGTATTTTATTTAGGACCAGAAATCAAAACTGGAAAAATAACATTTAGTGTGAATTAGGCTGTTCACATTGCTATGAAAAAACTGATCTAAGACAGGTTTGGGCCACTTTGGCTGCATTAACACTGCAGATCTTCATGTCCTTGTTTGAATTTTGTTTTAATACCCAATATTTTTTTCATCACCTTGAAATACTCATCTGCTTTTAAAAGTGAGCCATATCCATTGTCTGTGTTTATACTTGCTTAAACCAACCTGCCACCATACAATTTGAATCTGAATGTAGAGATCAGCAAAAATACTGGTCGCGTATAGCGGAGCAGGAAAGCCCTAATTGCACCATGGGTGTAATAGTCACTGCTGATTTCTGGTTAACTTGTGCATGATTCCATGTCTTTTTTTCCTACATACATATCCAGTCTGTGCCACATGGGAACAAAAAATCAGAATTGGGACACTTATAACAGACAGTGTGAATGTAGCCAAAGTGACCCTAAAGATCGGATTCCATGTGAATTAGGCTGTTCACACTGTTATGGAAAAAAACAATTGAGACATATGACCAAAAAAAAACTGATTTGGGCCACTTTGGCTGATTAACACTGCAGGTCCAGAAGCCCAGGTCAGAGTTTTTGCCTATTTACATGTTTTATAATACATATATGGTATGTGCCACATATGAGTGAAAAATCTGAATTGGGGCACTTCTACCAAGCAGTGTAAACACAGCCTTTTATCTCAGAATTGGAATCCGCTTTACTGGTCAAGTATGTTAGCACACACAGCAAATTTGGTTCCGGCTTTATATACAGTGTGAATGCAACCTACAGATGTTACACATGGAGATCAGGTTGAAAAAGCTGGAGTGTGTAAGTCCACTGAGAGGATTGTCCAATAGGAGAAGAGATCAGGGATGTTGTTATTAGATAATCCTCACTTTTGGTTTAAGTTATCCAGCTGACTGACAAATCCTGCTGTGAAAAACCCTCCGCTTCCTGTTTTCCAGATCACCTGCTTTTCCTCATGGAGGACTAGATCATTAGCTAATAAGGGGAAAACATGAGGGTGTGGGGTGCAGGTGGGGCCTGTAGAGACTGTGGGTGGGAGACACTGCTCTATGGTATATGGTATATATGGCATGCAGACATGTGATACTGCAACAAGTGTGGAGTGTTGCAGAGCAGGAGGGGGGCTGACAGCAGAGGAGCAGCAGGCGCTAAGCTTAGTTAGGGAATAGACCCTATCTATCAGTGCAATCGATACTCACTGACAGGGGGACTCACTCACTCACTCTCTCTTTCTCTCCCTCTCTCTCTCTCTCTCCCTCTGTATGTGTCTGTGTGTGAGAGGCTGTGGCTGTTAATAAACACACACACTCTCTGACAGGTGGAGGGTGACTGTACAGTCACAAGGCTCAGATCAGATGCGATAATGTGTGCAGTGACCACACCTTTTAGGACAGGCCGTTTGCCATCCTGATCAGTGTGGTCCAGGGCAACATGTAGCACCAGCTCTGGCTGGCATGTGGAACAGGAGAGGCAGCAATGTAAAATGGAAAAAATAAGGTGCCACATGAAGGGGATATTTAGTGATTCTGGGTTAATTATTGAAGGAGGAAAAAAACTCAGTATCCCAGCCTGCACAGCTGCTCACTACCTCTGTAGCAGGCAAAGCACAGGTACAGGCTGAAATTAACAGCGGAATTTACTGAGCATTTATGTGGCGTGACTGACAGCGAGGTTCGGGGTGGGTGGGGGGTGGGCTTAACGGGGGGACTAAAGGAGGGGGGGGCTGTGGAATAATTGGAACTTCAATGCCCACAGTCCCCACAGACCTCCACACCTCCCTCTCCATCGCCCGCAGCCAGTCAATAGCCACGCGCACTCCGATTGGCCCGCTCCGCTCTATGACGTCAAGACCCAACGTGGGACATCTGCGTGCCGGATGGCTGGGAAGCGCACACCGTTTTAACCAATCAGGTAGGAGACAGCGGCCGTGCTACATTTAAGGTGGAACGGGGAGATGAGGGCGAAGTGGAGGGAATGCGTGGAAGGTTTTCTCTGAGGCGATTTACTGCGTTTATATTTAATGAACATTCACAATTCAGTCATTTTCTCAGGAAAAATGGAAAAGAAAAGGAAGAAGTGATGTTGGAGAGTTCCACACTATATGAGGGGTGTTCAGTGGTTTACAGTAATGAGTGTTTATGTGTTTTGTTGTGTGGCTACATTTAGGTGGTTACACTTTGGAAACAAACTGTCAGATATAAATGTTTCTGTTCAATTTTACGAACATTACTGTAGTGAACATAACACTTTAAACAATTTCACTTTAGTTTTTAAGTTCCTTTAAGACTGGACGATAAAAAGACCTTGATATTTCACTCGGCTTTTCAATTGTAGTGATTTGTTTTAGCAACCTAGCATATTAACTAGCACCTTACAAAAATAACTACTAAAAAGAGAAATAGTCTATAATAGATCTATCTATCTATCTTTCTATCTATCTGTATATCCATCCATCCATCCATATATATATATATATATATATATACTATTTTCCTTCCTGTATATTTCTGTAGGCCTGTCCTGTATGGCAGCGGTCGAATTTACTATAAGGGTTTATGAGAATCTTCTAGAATTTCTACACTGTTATTATGGATCACTTACATGAGGGGGATTTTGAGCAATATGGTGCCCCCTCACACACACATTCTTTCGTTCATTCATTCATTCATTTATGCCTGGCTATGGGTCTAGGAGGCACTATAATGCTCAATATTTTCCCTATGTGAGTGAGAACAGTGTAGGAATTTCTAGATGATTCCTGCAATCCCTTTTTTTGTGTATCTAGGAGCTGGCTGTTTACTGCAATGTGTATTACATACAGGGTTCAAACTGTTTTAAAAGGGTTTGGTTTGATCAAAGCGAGCTGTGTCCGATTCATTTAGTGCAGAGTGCCAGTCCTCGGGGCGCGTGGCTCTAATAACTCACATATCATCTCATGATCTTCAGAACATCTCATAATATTGCATATGATCAATATTGCTTAGTCCTGACTATAGACTTTTTACCTCAGTTCACCTTCCTTCTTCATCCCTTTTTGTTTTCTCCACAGCAGTTGTGAAGATGCCAGGCGTCTTCAGTTGTAAACTAGGCCACAGAAGCTCTGGAGATGGCAGACTTAAGGCAGGGTAAGAAGAGGTGAGTGGGAAAGAAGTAGTGATATTCGGCTATTTTGAGTCAGTTGTAGCCCTCTCTGTCAGTGCATAGCTAAGCTTTACTGGGTCATTGGTGAGACAGAAATGGATTATCAGGATGAATTTGGTCCTTCTGTATCATCTTTTATTTATCTTGTGTCTTTTGCCAGTTGAGTCACATGGAGAAAGAAGACTGCAGCGTCGTGGGGCCAGACACTCATTTAGTAATTACTGGATGATCTGCTGAAAAAGTTCTATGCGGTTTCTATAGCTTTATTCCCTATTTTTCTCACATATTACCATCAGTGTAGAGCGCGCTCATCTCAGCAGTACTGTAAGGGATCGATGGGCATTAAGAATGTAGACGAGTGAGACTCAGTCATGTCTCTTGTTGCCTTTGCTGGCCTTCATGGCCTTGTTCAGAATAAGTCGTGATAATGGATCTACGTTTTTCTTTTGCTGCTGTTTCCTGATTCCAGCAGTTCTGATTCTCTCAACCTGCGACTGAATTTGCTGTATACGTTAGAAATGTTTGGTGCGCTGGATTAAAAGACACAATCTTGGGACTGAGGGCTACTTTCGGACTTAGGATCACTTTGAAACATACATGGTGGATATCGCAGAGAACTGTCCATGTACCTTTAAGAAACCTAGCTTTGCTGTGTAGTGAACTGACTGGAGAATGACCACAGAAGTGGGCAGTGGTGGCCTAGTGGTTAGGGGCTTGCCCTTGTAGGCGGAGGGTCGCAGGTTCCTGTCCTGGCCCAGGTACCACTGAGGTTGCTTTGAGCACGGTACTGTCCCGCGGCACTGCTCCCCAGAGGCTGTTGATTGCTGCCCACTGCTTAATGTGTGGACGGGTTAAATGCAGAGGTCACATTTTGTTGAGGTTTACAAAGACAAATAGTCACTTTCACTTCAGAATGAGTAGATTTATTGCTGGCAAACGTAGTAATGGCTAAGACGGTATACAGTGGTCTGCTTTCTGCTTATTAGTCTAACGTTTTAAAATATTATTTCTGTTGTTGTATTAATCTAAAGATTTATTGTTTAGTTGCTGATATCAATGATACAGTAACTATTATGATAATAATATGTAAGTTGCTCTAAATTGCCCGTAGGTGTGAATGTGTGTGTGAATGGTTGCCTGTCTGTGTGTTGCCCTGCAATGGGTTGGCCTCCTGTACTGGGTGAACCCCGCCTTAGGCCTGTAGTCAGCTGGGATTGGCTCCAGCTTCCCCGCGACCCGGAACAGAAAGAAACAGTTTAGAAAATGGATGGATGGATATGTAAGTTTAGGAGATATACATAGTGTAACGTTCGTTTTTTTGTTTTTTTTTTACAGTTGTGTGTTTGGCAGATGCTCCTGTGCACTATTACCAGTGTAGGTGAATGAAGTGTTTGGAGTCTTGCCCAGGGTATCTTGTTGGTGCAGTGGGAGCATGCTTAGAAGGGAAAATACCCCCCAGCCTTCACTAACCCCTTTATCAGAGCCAGACCAGTCTGTGTAGTAGTTAATTCAGTCTCTGGAGAATCAGATCAGATGGTATTATGAAAAACAAAAATCAAATCCAGCCTTAAAATATGTGTGTTGTTGCACCTGGATTAGTTATGAAAGAGGAAATGAAGTGCAGTCCCACACACAGGACACTGGGTTTAATGCGACGCCGAGCCATTTCATATGGTTTTAATGCTGTTTCCTTTGACCAGGTGACCTCTGGCAGGAAGAGCACAGAGAAGCCTCAGCGTTTTGGGGGATCCTTCCGGAATAGCCCTCCCTTTCTTCCGCTCAGGGTGGCTGTCTGTACGCAGCGTTGTGCGTCGGCGGCGGTAATTATCGTGCTCCATCGGCGAGAGGCACAGGGAGGCTTGTGTGAATAATTACCTGCCTAATCCTCACAATTAGATAATGCTGATTAGGGCAATCCCTGACCTGGGAGGGATCGCGGATGGCGGGATGACTGGCGGGAAAATACCTCGGGGAGAGATGAGGAGGAGAGTGAGAGGGAAAGAGAGTAATGGCAGGAGTCAGGCTTGTGTAAATGGTGGAGATAGAGCAGTTCAGTTACGGAGGATAAAAGAGAGGAAGGGAGAAACGGAGAGAGTGTGTTCTCGAGCTTCTGCAGTCTGATTAGTTCAGAAGCTGATGTAGGTGGTAGGTGAGTTTATGGATCGGAGGAAGAACCAGTTAGGAATCGAGTCGAGGCCGTCAGTGTTGCAATCATGACCAGAGTCATTAAGATAAAAACCGGCGCTTATTTCTCAAAGGCCAAATAAACCTTCATCTATCACACGCAAGGCGGGAGAACGTGAGGACGGATACACAGAACGCTTTCACTGCATTGCTTGCAAATTGAATCATTTCTCATCTCTCTCTCACTCTCTTTCTCTCTCTCTCTCTTTGCCCCTCTCTCTCTCTCTCTATCTTTGCCCCCCTCTCTCTCTTTGCCCCTCTCTCTCTCTCTCTCTCTCTTTCTTTGCCCCCTCTCTCTTTCTTTGCCTTTCTCTTTCTCTCTGCATTTTCTCTCTCTCCATCTATCACTCACTCCTTTTCCCTCAGTATCCCCTCTCTCTTTCTGAATATATTCATCCTCTCTTTCTCCCTGCATTTTCTCTCTCTCTATCTCTTTCTACCCTTCTTTTAGTATCCCCTCCCCTTTTTTCCACTGTATTTTTCTGTCTTTCTCTCTGCATTTTCTCTCTTTTCATAATCTCTTTTTAATTTTCTCTCGTTATCCTCTCCTGTCCTCTTTCTCTCTCTCTCTCTCTGTATTCTCTCTCTCTCTCTCTCTCTCTCTCTCTCTCTCTCTCTCTCTCTCTCTCTCTCTCTCACACATTTCCCCTGTTTTAAGTGTGTTACTGTGTGTTACTCTCAGGTGTGTAAATTGCTTTAAATAGCTGTTTTCATTCCATAGATCATACACATGAATTGATGTATTGGTCAGTTTATCTCTCTCTCCCTCTCTCTCTTCCTCCCTCCCTTCCTCTCTCTCCCTTTCTCTATCTCTGCTGCGCCACCTTAAGTGCAGCTCGAGCAGGCTGTCGTGTTTGTGTTGAAGCCAACAGGCACAATATATTACAGTCTAGGGCTCGCTGCTGAAAAGCCTGCTGGATCTTCCAGTGACCTGCTGTTCTTTCCTGCTTTCCTGTTTTTTTCTCCTTCTCCTCCTCCTCCTCCTCTCTCTCTTCTCCAGATTTAGATTAAAAACAAAGCTCTCTCTCACCCTCTTTTTTTTCCCTCCTCTCTCTCTCCCCCCCCTCTTCTTTCGGAGTCTGGCTTTGGGGAGGAAAAAAAGGAAAAAGAAAGCCTTTTAGTTTCAGCTCTGTCTCTGTGTAACAGGGGGAAGGAGGTTTTTGCTGGGCGATTCGGATGGAGGTGTGTGTTTGTTTTCGCGGCTCATCAGCTGCGTTTTGAGAAAGGACGAGGTAGGGGCGGCTGGATGTGATTGTTCGGACCTCACACTGCTTCAGTTAGACTCATCCGAGAGCGGGAGAGGGAGAGAGAGAGAGAGAGAGAGAGAGAGAGAGAGAGAGGGAGGGAGGTGAGAAGAACTAAGAGTTGACTTTGGCCCCCCTAAGGAGAATAAGGGGGGGGATTCCAGTCAGAAGTGGAAGTATAAGATCCGTTTTCTGGATGTTTTCTGGACATTTTTATCGGATGCTCTGAGTGAAGGAGGACGAGGCGCTCCAGGCTTGGGAGCTTTGAGGATTCAGGGTGCCGTCCCATCCAGGACTGCACCTTTTCTGAGGTTTGGAGGCAAGAGGGAGTCCACTAACCATTAATCCCACCAGATCAGTGCGTCTTCTTCTCGTCTGAATATGTACCCACAGGGCAGACACCCGGTAAGCACAGTAGAGATCTTTTGCCTAATACGCTGCAGAAAACAAGTCTGTCAGTTTAACCTAAAGAATGTATGGTAACGCATGGGGACGGGGAAATGGCAAAACGAAATATTCAAGATGCAGCTCTCGTGTTTATTTTTCCTGACATCTGATAAGTTGGAACTGTTGAAAAGAGCCAGTACACTCAGAAAGGAAAGAAATTTCAGGGTGCAGACACTGTCACGTAGCTGTCCTCAAGGGTACATCTTCAGTACCTTTTGTTAGGGAAAACGTGTGTTGTATGTACTGCACTGCACTTATACTTTTAACTTCCATTGACTCCATACAGTCTCTCTGACATTTTATTTTATCTTTCTGCTATGAGTTATGGACGGGTACAGATATGTCCCTTTCACCTGAGAAAAGTCAATAAAAACCTTTAAATTGTGGAATTTAATTTTAAATGAAAAATTAAGGATTATTTTGTAACTTTGCTGATCCATTATATTCTGGGGGACTTGGCTTTACCCTTTGCTCTGCTAATGTAGTACCTGTAGTACAATATTGTATTAAATACCAAAAATAGTATTAAAAACTGTATGCTCAGAAAAGCAAAGACAAAAAAAAACACCCCCCAACTGTTTGTCAAATGAATTTGCTCATGCCCCCCACATCCACCCCACCCCAAAAAACTGCGTACCGTCCCTTGTCCCTACAGAACATACTGAATGTATTGTGACGATAATAATAAATATCCTCATATTGCCCCTCCCTAATTTCACTTTTTTTGGGTAGTTAGGTTTAGATTAAATGCTTAAATTATTAACACAATTAAAATATGAATGTGTTCAAATGTTAGTTCCCAATTATTCAGTTTTGAAATGTATATGGTACACATAGTTTTCACCATCTTACAAAACTTTCCATATGCAGTTGACAATTAGCAGTTAGCACTCGACTTGCTTTTGTCAGCATCACTAAGAGAAAGGGAACCCACACCAGCAGGATCTCCTGAACGCATACGTGTGTATGGCTCTAAGTTATGTGAAGTGAAAATAATTAGTTCGCTGCTAAAAATTGCATGTGTATGATGACCCACTTCGTCATTAAACATAATATATTCAGATGATCGGTTTATGAAGAAATCATGTAGTTAAAGTAGATTTTTACCTCTTTTAGTGTTGGTTTGGGGATAAGGTTTAGTATTAGTTTTAGGTTTATGGTGAATTTAATACATATTTAATACGAGGTGAACATCTGCAAAATGTTTGAACCATCCAAATAAAATGTTAGTGCTTGCTCTGGGCGGCACGGTGGTGCAGCTGGCGCCTCACAGCGAAAAGGTCCTGGGTTCGATCCCCGGGTTGGCTACGGTTGCCTTTCTGTGCGGGGTTTGCGAGTTCTCCCCGTGTTCGCGTGGGTTTTCTCCGGGTGCTCCGGTTTCCTCCCACTGTCCAGGCTGCAGTATTTGATTGGATGTTCTAAAATTGCCCATAGCTGTGAATGTGTGTGTGAATGGTTCTCTGTCTATGTGTTGCCTTGCGATGGGTTGGCCTCCTGTCCTGGGTGAATCTCGCCTTAGGCCCGCAGTCAGCTGGGATTGGCTCCAGCTTCCACGCAACTCGGAAATGGAAGAAGCGGTTTAGAACATAGATGGGTGGATGGATGATTGCTCTCCTTATGGTAACAAGCACTTTAACCGATTTTATTCACTGCAAATAAAGTGTCTGATTAAAACCTTAGGGTTCTTTGTATGTCCACACCCTAAGGCCTGTTCAGTAAATGCACCACAAATGAAGGTACTAAAAAGGGGGTTATTCAGAGAGAAGCTGTAGAAGAGCCACTTTTAGTTGGTTCTGGTTCTGGTAAACGAGGTGTCTGGGTCTGGAAACAGCTACATCATATCACGGTTCCGTACCAATGAAAGGTTTTTCCTAGAACCACATGTTTAAGCCAAGAGCCATTTAGGAACCTCTACCCTTAGACATGTACACAGACAACGGTGACGGGGTTAGTGTGAAGGCAATAGACTGGGGAACAGACTCTGGTGGGTCTGTGAACTTTCATCTTTATTCCGTCAGAAAATTCATTCAAATCAACACATGAAACAAAGAGAAATGACAGTGCAGACGAGTGGAAGTGAAGCCGTGTTCCTCATCGATCCACATATTACAAACACCTCACATCAAACCTACCTCTGCCCACGGTGTATTTCATTTCATCCGCTCTCGCTTTCTCTCTCATTCTCACTTGTTCTCGCTCGCCCTCTCGTTCACTCAAGCTGTACACACACGCATACACACACACACACACACACACACACACACACACACACACACACACACACACAAACCAGCACCTCTCTCTGTATCACTGAGAGCGAGCTGTAAGAGGAGGAACAAGGCACATGAAACAATTGGTGTGAGAGAGAGAGAGGGAGGGAGGGAGGCAGGGAGGGAGAGAGAGAGAGAGAGAGAGATGTCTCTCTTCAGGGGCTTTCAGTCACCTCACAGACACACACACACGCTCAGAGACACGTCCGCACACACACAGCCCTGTCAGCTGCACCCAGGTGTTCTCAAGAGCCAGTTTATTTTAAGTTGTGTGGGCAGAATAGCTGTGTGTGTGTGTGTGTGTGTGTGTGTGTGTGTGTGTGTGTGTGTGTGTGTGTGTGTGTGTGTGTTTCTCCCCCCCC
>JBBPDA010000039.1:12128221-12138771 GCA_037974385.1 Arnoldichthys spilopterus
GTCAGCTGGGACTGGCTCCAGCTTCCCCGTGACCCGGAAACGGAAGAAGCGGTTGGAAAATGGATGGATGGATGGATTTCCAACATCTGACATGGGTTTAATTAAAGTCCTAATCTTTTGGGTTTTTTTTAGAATTTTTTTCTCTCCAAATTTTCTCTCCAATTTAGTCATGTCATAATCCACCCATTAGCTACGACTCTGGTCATGTGAAGCACTCCTTCATCTTTGAATTGCCACTAACATAATTATATATAACATAACATTGGACAACATGCTTGGAAGAGAAGACTAACCACCAATTCTGTTGTCAGCCACAAACGCCTACACTGGCTGACATTGCCCTTAGTAATAGGGGAGAGGGAGGAGCATCTTAGAAATCCACAGAGAGTGAAGCCAGTAATGCCGTCTTGGACCCTCAATGGGTGGTTGTGGCACCACGGAGGTCGAACTCACAATCTCTTGGTGATGGGGACAGAACTTGGGCAATCTTTTTTCCCCTTGAAGCAGGTCAAGCTTGAATTGATTTATGTTTTGGATCATTGTCGTCTTCAGTTGAAGTTTAAGCTATTGAATTGTTTGCTACACTGAAGTATTAAAAACATTCGATATTGAGCGTCTCTTACGGGCAGCATGAAGACCTTGAGTGTGCATTAAAACATCATTGCCAGATTCCACGGTAGCCTTGGGGGTTGGTCACCGACAGACTATACTAAAACATGCAGCACTTCAGTATTATTCCCACTGTATAGGATTTGATATCCTGGGGGGGTTCAAATTGTTTTGAATTGGTGGTCATATCCCCATTTTATAGATTTAGTGCTATATATTAATTATAGTACTGAGCAGAGAGGTATTATCATCGTGCAGAGGCATCAGAAAAGAAAGGAGAACTGTGAAGCCTTATACTGTTTTTATTAGTCTTGGCTCACTGAAATGCCTGTATAAATTCGATTGACAAATCAATGTGTCTGAATGAGCAGGGACGATCAAAGCTGAGCCCTGTAGAGCAGTCACACACACACACACACACACAAATACACAAATACACAGCGAGTGATGAGTGTCCAGCATCACAGCAGGGTGTTTGCACAAGAGCTGGACAGCAAACAGCTGCTGAGTTGAACCAGGGGACAATCCACACACACACACACACAAACACACACACACACACACACACACACACACAAACAGACATACATACACACACACATTGTGCCTCATTAGACTGGGGAGACCCCATGCACATACACACAGACACATGCACATGTACACATGCACTGCGACGTCGGCAGGAGGAGAGGCTTAGCCGATTCTCAGCCACGCCGAATCCCGCTACATCCGCCACATGCCGTGCGCAATCTGCTCAAGACCCACAACACACACACACACACACACACACACACACACACACACACACACACACACACACACACACACTCACTCAGTGCAGAATGAGAATGCAAAGACACGCGAGGGAGATTATATAACAGTGAGCTGTAGTGGGGGAGCAGTGGCATATTAAGTCATTTCAAGCCCCCCCAAAAACTGTCCAGTGCCACAGCCACCCAGACACATTGATGCCCTGCAGAAATGCCCAGTCACAGTGTATCCATCGTGCCCCATACAATCGCTACCTTAATTATACAATCGTTTGTTCCGAGGGCGGAGTTTGATTGGTTAAAATCATTTTCACAGTAACTGTATCATTCCACCGAACACCAGGTGCTAAGTAACAACTGACGTTATCCTGCAGCTAACTTCAGTACATACAGAAACAGAAGGCGAACGTTAGATCATTTCTGTAAGACAATATTTCAACTGCAGCTCCTTCGCTTAGTGCAACAGCAGGTCCACATTACATCCGAAATCTGTTGTTGCCTCTAAACAAGCTTTTCAGTCAGCAGCTGTGGTGGGAGCAACTAAACAACCTGGAGTTAGAAATCAATAAAATGAAAACCCCATTTCTGGAAAAACTGAGACATTTTGTACAATACAATAAAAACGAAAAGCTTTGGAAATGTCCTTAAACATTTAATTACCTGATTAAAGTACAAACTCATTTGAATGGTTTGACTGACCATCTTGACTGTATTTTGTAAATATTTTACATTTTTAGTTTGATGCCTGCAACACATTCTAAATAGATAAGGAAAAATAAGTGCAACACACTTGGAAATACTGCAAAATAAGAGTGAAAGGTCTATAGAATATTTAAGCAGGTGAACTGGGATCAGGTGTAGGGTGTCATGATTGAGTCCTTGCAAGTGAAGTCATGGCCCAACACAACTGTCAGTCAGTTCTAAAAGAACATTTCTCAAGATAAAGAGATTAAAACCTACAGTACAAGATTAGAAATCTACATAATCTTATAAAAGTACATCATCTTATGAAAACATTCAAGGAATTTAAAGAAATGGGTTACTTGCATATGTGTGAAGCCACCATGACAAGGAGACATATACTGGGATTTTGGAGTGACATATATTACCATCAGGCTGATGTCTTTTCCTGGGATATTCATGGTAATTTCAGCAGACGCCAGTCTGCAAGCACTACAGCAGCATGGCTTTGTAGACACAGAGTGCGTATACTTGACTGGCCTGCCAGAAGTCCAGATCTGTCTCCTACTGAAAATGTATGGAGCCTCATGAAGAGGAGAATTGGACAACAGTGACCATGAACTGCTGAGCAGCAGTTTGGCATCGAGCAAGAATCAGCAAAATTCCATACAGTAACAGTTAATATCCTTAGTTCCCAAACAGTAGTGTAAGTTTAAAGGAAAGTGTAGTTTAAAGGAAAGCGGATCCTACACAGTGGTGAAAATGTTTCTGTCCCAACTTTTCTAGAAGAATGTTGCAGGCATTAAATTCTATATTTATTTATGTTTACAAAAAATACAGTTAGTCACGAAAAACATTGGAAATCTTTTCTTTGTACTTTTGTCAGTTAAATAAAGGTTCAATCCACAGATTGTTGTTTTGTATTGCATTTTACAAAATGTCTTTTGGGTTTGTTCAATGCAGCAAAGATGGCGAGTTCTGAAATGCTTTACAGACGGGCTGGAATAACAATACATTCATGTTAAACCAGCAAACGGTAAAAAAATTTAACTAAACCTTTTTTGAGTGTCTACAATGAGAAGGTACTGTTTTGCCCGATTTGGTGAAATACAAATGCCAATCTTAAAACTTTTGATATTCAGGTCGTCTTTGATTTACTTTTTTCCCTCTTTATTTTCCAGAACTGTTGCACAAAAGCAATAGAAAACTCAGGGTCATGTGCTATTAGTGGTAGCTTGTTCTTGTGTTCTGTTGCTTAAAATGGCCATTGTCAAACTGTTATTTTAGAAAGGCCCTGACTAGTCGCACCTATTCTTCTATTCTAGGACTGATTGTGAGTGAATATTCATTCAGACTGAGTGTGTATGTAATTAGCCTGGTGAAAAGCCAGTTCACTTGAATAGGAAAGGATGCCTTTATTTCACTTTATCTAGGTGAACTTTGGCCTCACAATTTTGCCAACCTTGGAATTCTGAGCCAGTAGAAAACAGCAGGCTTTTCTTTCTGAAAAGAAAGAAGTTTCTCTTCCTTCTAAAAAAGGAGGAATTGCTAATTAACACAGGACATCCTAACCATGAATAAAAATAAGAAATACCTAGCTACCTAGGTATAAAGGAATATCTGGCTACCTAACCCTAACCTTGTGTAACCACTGTCTTTCTTCCAAAATGGCACCAAGCTAGAATAGTCTTTGATAGTCCTTTACTCTGCACTGGGGAAGAAAATAGCAAAGCAAATGTACTTGAATGACTGCTGTTTTACAGAGAATCCTGGATTTTTTTTCAGTTTTGATAAATAAAAGCAGGCATGTGAGGACAAAATTTAGGCTAATGATTTTACGTCAGGTTGGCCTTTAAAGGCATGACATGACCAAAATAAAAAATGTAACAGTCGCTTAAAACTGTTATAAACATGCCTACCTACCTTGCACAGTGCTGCCATAGCAGGCAGTAGTGAACTAGTGGTTAGGACACTGCCTTTGGGACCTGAAGGTTGCAGGTTCGAGGCCTGAGTACTACTACCCTTGAGCAAGGGTACCTGCTAAACTGCTCCCCGGGTGCTGTTAATAGCTGCCCACTGCTCTACGTGTGCACGTTTGATGGGTTAAATGCAGAGGTCACATTTCGTTGAGGTGCAGTGTGTTTTTTAGATGGGGTAACAGAAAGCCATATAACTAATGTTACAGCAAAGAAGCTGAATATCTGCAATACTGCAAACTGTCTTCAAATCATGATCATAAGGAGAGAATAGATTTCCACAGAAATTACTAAATTAACTCAGGAAGGACAAAAAAAAACGAAAAAAAGAAACAGTTATCAAGTTAGCTACCTGGCAATCGTGACACCCTACATTAGCTTGGCTTCCTTTCTATGGTTAAAAGGGCAAAAATCTTGCCTTTGGTGTCCATTTTCACTGTTCTTGTTTCTATGTTGGTAGATGATCAAGGTTAAAGTTACGCTAAGGCTAGCTTGGTTGTATTTATTAGCCTAGAGGTCAGTAGCTAGGCTAGCAGTCAGCACTAGTTGACAACACACAGCCTGCAGTTGAGTAGACGTAGAAATTACATCCTGTATCTTTTCTTAATCACATGGATGTAAAGGACAATTCATAGGGACTTAATGAAGGAAAAACTCAAACAGAACCACCACACTGTGCTATGTGCAATGGTGGCCGTCACTTATGTGCATCTTACCCAGTGAAACTACAATGTTCTGAAAAAGTGAAAGGCCGCAAGGTGCGTTGCTTTAAATGTCACTGCCGCAAGGAATTGTGGGGTGGCACGATTCCTTTACTGTCCGTAAAGGATGGTCCAGTGTACCCTATGGTACAGGAGATAAGAAACAAAGCACTGAAGCACATTTCCTTAGCATTTGGAGAGTTCAGCTCTCATCACAGTTGCCCCTTACATGCCTTCAGGTCATTTTACTCAGGTAGGAACCTTTTTAAGCAAAAAGACTAATTGACTGCAGCCAGGAATTCCCATTAGTTGTATGTTGTATTTGCCTAATGCATGCTGGGTATTGCAGTAAGACAACACTTCAAGAACTCTTGTCAAACCTGAGGGGTATAATTCTGTTCTAGATCAGGACTAGTAATGTGTTAATACCTAATTTTAGGCCATAAAGCCCCATTAATCATGTTACATTAACATGTTTGTGATATAACACAATTGCAACAAGTAGTGCTGAGTGATCAGCTGTCCCGGTGAAGAGAGCTTACTCTGAGAAAGGCAGTTAGTTGTTTATCTCTTGACTTGTTCTGTCTTAAAGAAAATAAATGGCCTGTTTAACTTTCTGCTTGTTTATTTGTTCTGTTCCGTCTCTAGACTACAAGCTACAGGTTGAGCTCACGCTCTTTAAATGATTTATATAGACATAGCAATCAACTGTTCATCATGTTTTGCCATCAATAGTGCACAGTATGAGTAATTATGATGAAATTGGTGTTTACCATTCAAAGATGTGTGCAGATGCCTACACTAAACCAACTAAACAATAACAATTAATTTAAGTATTTGTTAATTCAGGGACGCATTTAGAAGGATAAATTGGTGTCAGAGTTGTTTACCATGCTGCACTGCCTTTACTTACTGTTGTGCTCTCTTGAATTACACATGTGAATAGAAAGGCATTTCTACAGAAAACCCAGTGAACTAAAAAACCTCAGTCTGAACACTTAACTCATTCAGACCAACAGTTCCAGTCAAAATATTGGGGACCTTGGACTACATAGTTTTTTTTATAGCCTTAGAGATGTGGTCTTTAGATGTTTGCTTTATTTCTGGAGTAAGTGATTCATTAAATAAGAGTACAAATTATGAAGAGAACCATTTTTAAAATAGTTTTTGAAAGTAAAAGATTTTAATGTAATATAAACCACTGTTAAAGCTTTAGGATGTGCTATTCACCTCTTATGTCCATCCATCCATCTATCCATCCATCCATCCATCCCTTTTCTGAGCTGCTTATGCTAGCCAGGGTTGGAGGGGGTGCTGGAGCCTATATCTGCAGGGTGAAGGGTGAAGAAACAATAAACCCAGTCCTGCTCTATACAGTGTTCTGAAGCTTCTCCACTGAGAGGAAAGTGTAGCCCAAGACTACTGTCTAAGACACAATGTGTGTAGAATGATTAACCTTCATGGTTTTTATATCTCCAAAATTTCTTATTCAGAAAATGTGTAAGATAATAACAAAAAATACAGAAAGCCATCAATGAGTAGGTGTGTCCAAAGTGTTCTTTGTGATCATCACACTTTTAGCTATAACTTTAAAACCACCTGCATGATGCCGTGTAGGTTCTGCTCATGTCAAAGCAGCTCTGACTGTGGTGCACCATGTGTTCGAACACCTTTCTGTTTTAGTCAGTATTAACAACCGCTCTGCTGTGGGATCAGACCAGGTAGACTAACCTTCACTACATACACACATCAGTGAGCTTTGGGTGCCCATGACCCTGTCTATTGTCTATCAATTGTCCTCGCTTAGACCACTTTTGGTAGGTACTAAAGATGGTGATTACCCTTTACTACACTGATTTAAGATGGCAAAGACACTCTCGTAGAAGAACACTGCTATATGCCATTTTTTCAAACATTCCATGCCGTCTGTAGCTCCTCCCTTTCTGTATATATGGTTAACAAAAACATTAGATTTAGTACTAATTCATTATATGTAACCACTGCCTTTACTGAAGACACTTCCTTTTTAAAAAGTAGAAGTATACATAAGTACACATACCACTTGTGAGCACCTGCTACTGTTTTTCCTGCTATTTCTTTGGTATAACTTGAAGCCGTGTCCGCTGTCTTTGCTCACTTGCCTTCAG
This sequence comes from Arnoldichthys spilopterus, assembly GCA_037974385.1. Lineage (NCBI taxonomy): Eukaryota > Metazoa > Chordata > Actinopteri > Characiformes > Lepidarchidae > Arnoldichthys > Arnoldichthys spilopterus. The sequence continues at coordinate 12,135,106 of JBBPDA010000039.1, forward strand.
AGAAAGTTGACCAGGGTCTTTAAATATTTTGACTGAGTTCACTGAAGGAACTGTCTTGTTATCCATGATTGATAACTATTCACATGAACTGAACCTTCTTCCATGGAAAGGCTAGGAGTCAGCCAGTTCAGTTTGCGCATGCGCACTACAGCAGTTTTTAGGCACTCCCTGTTGCCTTCATTGCCTAAAGTCCACTTCTCTTGTTTGTGAAGGAGCAATGCTTCTCCTGGCACTTCATATCACTTTGTAGACATGAACGTTGGTACTACAAACATGCATGCATTCGTGGGCACGTGCAGGTTTGAGTTTTCTCTCTTTTAGTGAAGGTCACAAAAGTGATTTGAGTGGGAATTTCCCCTTTTGGAGAATGTTCAGGAAGTGCTTTTGTTTCTTCTTAACACATAATTGTACTGGAGCAACAAAGCCTTTACTTGAACAGGGGTTTAGGCCTGCTCATCTCTGCCTAGTGGGTGACAGCACCTCAGACACATCCAGGCAGCTGATGATGAAGTAGAATGAAGGATGCAGGTACGGGGAACGCCGGGGTGCTGATTTGATTCATAACTGAGTGATTCTCTGCGTTGCTGTGGGAGCTCTCTGACTGATGGGCCTGGCCTTGCTGAAGGCTGCCGAACAGGGCCAGAGTCATTACGAAGAGTGTTTAAGATGTTGTGCTCTGCTAGTGGTGCACCTGGGGTCGTATTGCTCAGCATTTTTAATGTATTATCAGCTCTCAGACCTGCAGCAGGTGAGCCGACTGTTAAAGCACCAATGTCCTACTTTCACATTTATTTTTGTCCTTGAGCTCCTCTTATAATGTCTGTGTGGTTTTATTGACCAAAAATAATTATAAATCAGTCCCGAATGACCTTTTCACAACATCTTTAATAAAACAGGCTGTTTTATAGATTTACATTTAAGATGTAGGTAATCTCTGTCCTGATTGGCTGCTCTATGTCATTCAAAAATGTATAATGTACAAACTGTTATGTTCGCAGTGAAATCTGTAGCGGAGAAAATAACCCACTGCCTTTAGATGTGAGGATCCTTCAGAATGCTCTACTTACCAGCAGCCAAGAAGCATTTCAGCATTTTCTCCACATCTTACACTCCAGTAACTGTTACAGCCTGTCTGCCATAACAACACTCAGCACTTCAGCATGATTGGGCAGGGCTAAACTGTTCTGGGCTGAATAGGCGGCCATATGAAAATGTGTTCATCATCATGACATCACAGTTCCTATTCAAATTCACAACGGGCAGAATATGGATAAAATATTAGTGTTGCGATTATACTGCTACGTATTGCAATTGCAATGCCTTTCAGTCTAATGAAGGGGCCATATGTTCACTTTTCTGGAACTGAGAAGGCACTGAGAAGGAACTTCTCCGTGGCCTGTATATTGAAATTAATCTGTAAAAATAAACAACCTATTGAGTCATAGTTTTTTCTTTGATGTTGTGTGATCCCTCTGCTTTGTTTTCCTGTTGTCCTGATTTTGCCCTATATATAAGCATTTCATCTATGAAAGGTGTTATATAAGTAAAAGATAGAAACTATAATAATAATAATAATAATAATAATAATAATAATAGTAATAATGAAATACTATTATTTTACAAACATTGCCTTTACATAAGGCACTTATTAAAGTGTAGCTAAAAACACCCTCTACTGGTTTTTTTAGTGATTCTATGCTATAATTTGAAGAACAGGAGTTTCCACTATCTTTGCACACTTGATGACATACCTTCAGACAAAAGGTACTGAAGGACTAAGGACTAAATTGACCGACATCTTTCGATATTTTGGACTGAATTCACTGTATGAATTGTCTCGTTATCCATGGGAAATAAAACTCTGTTTTGCAAATTCCAATTTATTCACTTATTTAGCCTGCAGCAGTTTAGTCCCGCCCACTCACGCTGAGGTTCTAAGCAGTGTTTTCAAGGTGCTGTCTTTTGAATGAGCTGCAGTACAGGGGAGCCAGTCATAATAGAACTTGTTTACATCTTTCATTCTTAAAGGCACAGAAACAAAAACAGCCTCATTAATTCTAAGGAATAAGCATCCATCCATTTCCAAAACTGCTTCTCCTATTTCGGGAAGCTGGATCCAGTCCCATCTGACTACGAGGAACACCCAGGACAGGAGGCCAACCAAGAGCAGGGCAATACATAGATGGACAACTATTCACAACCAACAGGCAATTCAGAGTATCCAGTCAACGTATTGCAAGCCTTTGGACAGTGGAAGGAGACCTGTGTAGAAAGGCACCCGTGGCCGACCCGGGGATTGAACCCAGGACCTTCCTACTGTGAGGCAACAGCGCCAACCACTGAACCACCTACCGCAGATAAGCAGAGTTTGGAAAATGGTCATGGAAGAATGAATTATGATGGATTTTTGTACACAAACCCCAATCATGGGAAACATGGAAGGAAAACATAGAATATCGGCCCTTTAAATGCTCCTTGGTGAAAATAATTTGACTTTTCACAGTAACGCTCACCTAGAGCTGTGATTGGTCATGCCATTAAAACACTGTGATTGGTCAGAGTCTGGTTTGCTTTTGTTCTATACTGCGGAGACCAATGTCACGATTAAGAGACAATATATTGTGGAGCCCTACTTTTATTTTATAAAAGGCAGTGAAATTTCTCTTTTTCCTGATATGAGCCCTTTAATATAAGATGAAGGAGGATGGAAAGAGATACGTGGTGTGGAATGACTGAACAGAACTGTGAGTCAGTCTTGAACTGTCTGTATATTCCAGCCATTCTGAACACAGCCCTCGATTGGCTCCACCCAGTTGAGTTTTAAACACTGAACTGAACTGATGTATTTCAAACATCTTCACTCTGTTTTTATTTGCCAAAATGCCATTTTTCATACTCCTCTTTCGTCAATACAGATATGTTCATCTCTCTTCTGGCACAAAAATGTCACTGAGGTAGAATTTTCCAGAAGAAGAGAGAGAGAGAGAGAGAGAGAGAGAGAGAGAGAAAGAGAGAGAGAGAGAGAGAGAGAGAGAGAGAGAGAGAGAGAGAGAGAGAAGAAAGCTTGGGGGTTAAGACCTAGATCATGTGAGAGAAATGGAGTTTATATAATGACAGAGGAGAAAGAGAGATGGAGAGAAAAGAAGAGGGATCAGAGAAACTGCGACAGATAAGGAGAGAGAGAGGGGGGGAAACGTAGAGGGAGAGAGAGAAATGATCAAGTGAGTGAAAGGGAAGAAAAAGAGCATTGTTGAATTGAATCACACACGGAGAGAGACTGGGGAGAGTGAGTGAGTGAGTGAGTGAGTGTGGGTGTGATCGAGAGACAGAGAGAGTGAGAGAGGGAGGAAGGGAATGAAAAGAGAGAGAGCAGTTGAGTCAGATTTCATCTTCATCACTCACACTGCGCTGCTCGTCTGCATGCTGAGACTGAGTGTGTCACAAAGACTGATTCTCAGCACACACACACACACACACACACACACACACACACACACATAGTGTCTTATCCTGTCTCGTTCTGTTTTTTTATGTAGGCTATTATGCTACATCACCTTCACAGCCACCACACACTCTCTCTTTATTGATATCTCTCTCTCTCTCTCTCTCTCTCTCTCTCTCTCTCTCTCTCTCTCTCTCTCTTTCTCTCTGTCTCTCTCTCTCTCT